>JAMAKW010000063.1:0-275941 GCA_023628315.1 Neopestalotiopsis sp. M2102B
TCTCTCTCTCTCTCTCTCTCTCTCTCTCTCTCTCTCTCTCTCTCTCTCTCTCTCTCTCTCTCTCTCTCTCTCTCTTCTTCTCTCATTCTTCCTTCTGTCTTCCAGGATAACACCGAGGGATCATATCATGACACGTGGGTGTAGACCCTCGAGGATTCGAATCCTCTGGAAAGAGAAGAGGGATGGAAGAAAAAGGTTGAAAGGGTGTGTGTGTCCGTGTGTGTGCGCGCGCGCCTTTCCAGTACTACTGTGGTATTCACCAGTAATATGCCAACATGGTTGGAGAAGGAAACTTTTTTGCACTTTTCTGTGTTCCCGGCTGCCAGTAACCCAGTATCCATATAATGGATCCCCCATCCCAAAAAGTACCTACACGTACATTATGGGGCACCGACCCCCCGGCCCCCGAGTGCCAACAACCACCCTAGAACACACAAGGCAGGGATACGAATCCATAGCGGTAACCGCTGAAGAAAAAAGAGAGAGAGAGATCCCCTCCTTCTCCAAAAGAACGTTCAGATTACAAGAGGGTCCTTGGCATTACTCTTCCTGCGAGATCCGTTTTCTGGTATTTCGTACGTCTTTTACGGAGCACTCGCACGCACGGCGTGGAGAGTTTCTGGCCGATATGATTTACATGATTTGAATGAATGAGTCTGGATAGAGACCCTTTGGACATTTCGCGATCGTGGTCCGAAAAATGATGTGGTCAGTTTGCCCATATTAATCTATTGAGGGAAACGATGATTGCACTCTATTCGGCCTTCTTGGGGCTCTTAAGAATATCATCCATTGACCTATGTCATTACAACTGACACGACATTCATGGCGTAGCAATGAAGCGATCCTGTGCCTTGGAGCAGCCTAGGCTAGTGACGTCCTGACATTTTGTAGGCTTGAAGCCTCATTTGGCGGCAGATCAACTGACCGTATATCTCGTCTCTTTTGCTCAGCCTATTCCGATGAGCACGCAAAGAGAAAAGAGACCATGTTTGCCAGAGTATCTGCCCGCACCACGCGCATATGACTTTGGTTGAAGCGCCTCATAGATGCCTTCTAATGGTACCATCGCGACTGATGAATGACTTGAAACCATCCTTATCCGTGTCATCGTCCGGATTCGTCTCCTGGTAGCCATTTACATCATATTCTTCCAGATCGGAGGCGTTTCCATTCCGGTAAGCATACGCATTGTGGCCGAATTCATCGTCTGATGCGACCTCGTCATCGGGATAATCGGCGGTATAATGATTCTCGGCTGTGGCTGTCAGTGATTTGATTCTCTAATGTGCATCCCAACTTTAGCTTACCATTTTCGTCGTCCTCATCCTCTGCGTACTCGTCCTCGGAATCACTATTTCCTCCGTAAAAGTACTCCATGTCTGGCTCTTCATCAAAGACCAACAGACCCACGTCTTTGGAGGCAACATGTTGCTTGCTGATGGTGCTGGCTGGCACACGTACGTAGGTTTCAATGATGTATTCCTCATCGTCTGTGCCACTACCAGCGCCGTCTGGGTTCGTTGCATCATTGTCAACCGGCTTGAGAACATTCTCTGGGTGCCGCTCAGCATATCGCTTTGCCGGTGCCTTGGGCTTGAACCGCGACTGACTAGGCGAGGAATAAGTAGCAGAAGAAGAGGTAGCAGCAGCGATGCGAGCTCGCTGAGCTGCAGCCCTTTCGCGCTGTTTCCTCTCTTCTTCCTCTTGGCGCTGCAGGTTGATGCCTATCTGCTCCAGGGCAAAAGCATTCATGTCGGCTGTCAATTGATCCAGGTTGACGTTCCAACGATCCACCATGCTGCTTGGCAAGTCGGTCTTCTTGGGCGTGGCCGTGCCCTCTTGTTGAGCCTGTCTGGCTAGTCCGGGCTTCTTGCGCGGCTTAGCTGTGGAATTGTCGACTTCCATCTGGTCCGAATGCGACGGCGAATGGCTCCGTGGTGTAGAGAGCTGAGACGACCCTGGAGATGCCTCCTTGGGCGTCTGGGCGTGGAGGCCATGAGCAATGCTCTGAAACTTGGTCGAGGGCAGTCTCTTGTGTTTGCGCTCGACGAACAGGGCGGGCGCGGAGCGCTTCTTGGCGACGCCGCGATAGTTGCGCTGTGTCGGATAATTGGAAGAGGCCAGCATGATATCTGCTCTGGACATGTGGAAACGTCGGGGCTCATCTGCAGATCCTACAGACTCAGGGTCGGCGCCTGCCGCATCGGAGGCTTTTGACGGTTCTACATCGCCGCTGCTAGTTGCCTTGTTGTTATTATTGTCTTTGGTGCTCTGGAATGCGGCGTTGCCACGTTTGGCGCCGGATGTATGGATGATCGGCCGCTGAGAGCTGGGGGCGGGAATGTGGGCAAAGGCGGCGTCCTGCTTCTGGCGCTGGTAGACAAAGGCGTCGGTTACATGGCGCTTGTGTTCCTGAACACCTGTATCCCCACGACGATGATTAGCAATGCTGTACTTCCTCCTTTGTTTGCTTGCTGTCTGAATGCGACTGACGAAGGTATGAGACGGGCTCAATCTCCGAGGCTTTGCGCTTCACACGAATGAGCTCGGGCGGGAGCGACATTGCGACGGGACTGAGTTCGACCGCCGAAGAATTTAATAATCCTGCTTTGTTGCCGATGATTTGAGAGTACTTTAGCGGTGATGTACTCTTCGAGGCGCGAACCGCGATCGTGTCGTGGCGTGGCGTCTAGGTAATGTGGTGGAAGGAGTGTATTCGGCGAGGAATGATGTAAGTAATGTAAACGCCAGCATCAGCGTCAAAAGTTTGTCGACTGTTTACCAGTGGCAGCAGCGTCGCTACCGATAAGCCCCATGGTAACGACCGATAAGAGCTAATGCCTCTATTTGGTACATGCTGCACTTGCCTGGAAGAGCTTGACGAGGACAAGCAAAAACTCATTGGACAGTCAATGGAACAATGGGAATTCTTGACAAAGGACGTCAGTTGAATTATGTAATTGTATATGAATTAGCTACATGATGTAGACGCAAATACAGTAATGCTTGATGCGAATTGACTTCATAATAACGTTGGCATGTGAAACTATTGTGCATTTCAGAGTACAGAAAAGGCCTCTGGGCTAGCTAAGGTAGGGGAGGGAGGGTTGGTAGGTAGGGTAGGCGGGGAACGGGACAGGGCCCAAAGCGTCGATTGCGGGGAGACTCAAACTTTAGCAGGCAACGGGAGCTTCATCATTTTTTGACAATTCATTCTCAATGCTCTTTTCTTTCTTTATCTTTTCTTCCTGTCCTTGCAATTGTGCACTTGATCAAACACAGGAAACATACATTACTAGCATTCCAATCATATCTGTCGCTCCTTTGTTCACCCTGAGACAATGTTGCCAAGACATATTCAGTACAGTCCTCGCTTCTCGTCGTCTTGACCAAAGGTTGCAAGCTTCGAGATCCCATCCACTCTAGTTAGTCAATCTGAGCCCTCCTTCAAGGTAGCCCGGAGCTTCTTTGCCATGCCATCCTTGAACAACGCTCGATTATTTTTTTTTTTTACCTTTGCCGGGGTGTCTCGCGCTACATCATACAGCGTTGAATAGCGTGGAGGGGGGAAAATCAAGATTTCCCCAGTTGCACCACTGCCAGGTCACTCTATGGAGAAGCTGAGAGCGTCGTGGCAGTGGGACATACATACTATCGACGTTGTGCTGCCCCAATGAATGTGGAGTTGAGCCGGCCGACCCGGTTCTCGTGTGCATAGTACTGCACTATCACCGCCAGCAACTACTGCAATTAGATGCGTCCCGACGAGTCCAGAAGTTGTGGATAGATAACCAAGTACTCTGCATCTTCCCCGGTCTGGACAATATTTCCCGAGCTTTTCTGTTCGTTGGTTCTCATCGTTTGCAAATTTTATAAGCCTCCTAGGACCTGCCGCTGCCTGTCCTTGCTCTGCTCAACTTGAAGTTGTTGCCCTGCACCAAACCGACGGCCTCAACTCTAAATGCTTCCCATGCGTTGGCGCAGGACGTGACTGAGACTTTTGCGCAAAGACTGCGTCAACCTTCAAGTCTTGGTATCTAGGCTAAGCCTCCCACATCATCGTCATTGCCTTTATAAGTCTCCGATCCTCCTTCCGTCTCTTTATCTTCGTTGTTGCGCGAAATAAGCCGAGTATTTCAATTGTTCGCATAATTCACTGATACGCCGCCCCCTCTTGTGTGACCCGACACCATCCGCTCACCTCAACACTTCCCAACTGCTCCCCTCACATACAACAACATCACCGACGCAGACTGCCACCCTCTGCCGGCACTGCCGATCTTCGTTTCTCTCTATATAACTTCTTACCTGCGATTTCTGCTCGACCCATTGTCGTGCTGTAGACCAATATCTGCCAAAAGCTAGTGTGCATCGTACAACAACAGATGCCTGAGACACGGGTACCAACACTTCTGAATCTGCCTTGGATGATCGCTTCGCAATATCGCACTTTACGAGACCTTGACTAGCAGATACTCGTCACACCTCGAGGTTCTTCGGAATCATACGAAATCAAGAACGAAACTATTACCTAGATTATCATTCAAACGCAACCTACCTGCAACAAGCTGCGTACATACACAGCACTGCATTCCCCACTTGCAATCATACGATCATCTCGTGGTGACGCTTTACAACCTGCTTTCTCCTCTTCCCCAGCTATCTTGATCAGTTCAATCACTTGCACTTTGCATCATGGCTCAGAGACAAGTTGTTCTTACTTACCAGAAATCTGGCACCAAACCGCCAGTATTTGTAGCTGGCACATTCTCGAATCCGCCATGGCAACCTCAAGAAATGGACTCATCCATGGACGAGCATGGAAATCACACATTTGAGAAGACTGTGACTGTCAAATCTGGTGCCCCCGTACAGTACAAGTTCCGGTTAGGAACTGGTGACTGGTGGGTCTGCGATGATAATATTGCCAAGAGTTTGTACTCCTCTCCTGACTTCAGGAAGTCCACTTCTGATGCGATTATAGCACCCGATGCGAACGGCAACTGGAATAATGTGCTGCGTATGAGCGCGCTCAGCGTCGATCTCGGAGACTACGAAGAAGAAGACCCAGAGTTGGACGACGACGCCGGTCCCATGTTCTCCCACGAGAGCTTCAGCTACCATGACGACTCCGAGTATACCGCATCGTCGGACGATGGAGTCACAACGCCGAACGAACCAGCATTTCGCTTCTCCAATGCATTCAAGCCTGCTTATGCCAGCGACAAAGATTCAGACGACATGGACTTCAACGACCCGACACTCGAGCACTTTCCTCACGACAACCGAAAATCCATCATTGCCGAACTGCAGCGCATCGAGACAGCGACCGAGCCTGATCGATCCCTTCCAGGCGGTATCCCGCCTTCTCCTCTTGTTTCGCCAATGGGCTCGACGTTCCCTCCAGCGATACACGAGCCTGAGTCTCCGAAGCGGCGGATCAATGCTCCTAGGGCCGCTCTTGGGTCGTTTGCTTCAGAGCGGTCTCATATCTCCTTGGCATCAATAGACGAGAATGCCGAGGAGGAATCCGAAGAGGAAATGACACATAACTTGCAGATTACCGACGATCGATCTCTCCTCAAAGGCACGTTTGATTCGGTCGACTTTGGTGGATCTAAAAAGTCTGCCGGCTCGGGAGCTCGTCAGGTTGAGCCCTCGACTCCAATCGTGAGACTCGAAACGCCTTCAGATCATGAAGATGAAGGCATCTCACTAAACACTGCCAACAGCAAGACGATATCGAGCCCCGAACAAGAAGCTACAAGCGATAGCAAGGCCTCCACTGAATCGTTCACTGAGCCGTCCACTGAGCCGTCAGCTGTACCGTCCGCTGAACCATCCGCTGAACCGTCCGCTAAACCGTCCATTGAGACCTCGTTGCACGCCGTAGAAGAAGAAAAACAGCAGCATGATTGGCTATCTTCCTTCCTTGATTCAACCGGGCACTTGCTCTCGAACGTCCTGTTTGGTAACAGACGAAACACGTGAGTCTGAGTTCTGCTCTAGCTCTTGATTATGGAATCTACGTGCTGACATGTAACCCAAGCATCTTGACACTCAGCACCGCAGTACTATTCATTGGGATACTCTGGCGGAGCACTCCGTCTCGTCCTCAGCAAGTATCACCCTCAAATTAACAGGGGAGCTAGTACACGAACTATCAATAGCAACAACACAACAAATGAATATGAATTCCCTCGACAGCTATAACTAAACGTATGCAAAGACCACGTCAGAGAATTTTGAATCGTAGAAAGAATTACAAATAAATAAATACTTGGCACTATCGACTCCAGAATTGTCCATGTCAATATGCTATACAACGCCAGAGGTTCTGTTTCGTCTGAAGACGCCATTTATGTAGTGTGCTTCGCTAGAGAATTTCGCCGATTCTTCACCACCCTGGATATTCTGGCAATCTTTCAAATGAAAGGGCTGGTATAATAGCGCACGGGCCCATGCCCCGACACAGTAGGTATACGCCGATCATTGATCATAGAGGTCCGTGCGCATTTATAGACTTCAACTCTATGATTGATGAACCGAGCATATTCATACAATCACTTGATATTGCTGATAACAGGTATTCAAGTGTGCAGAAAATATCCTATGGATGAATGAGAGCTGTGCTTGAGTTTCTGGTTGTGAACTTACAACAGTTGGTCCCGTGAACGACTGCTTAACCCCATGGCGCCGACTATAATGCCAAACCTGAAGCATTCCTGAATCCTGCGTGGAGATGTGAGAGCATTGGCCGCTGAATCATATCAAGCCTTGATGATTGATTCTCGACGGTAGGGTTCCTCTGGTTTCACACAATGGTCCTATTAAGCCGACGACCACACTGCCCAGAGCATAACAACGGCACCTGACCCTGGCTAGGTCAGCTCAAGATCGTGGGCTTGAAGGACTGTTTGTTTTACCCCTCGCTTTTGATTGTTCCTTACTTATCTCCGCTTATAACTAAACATTGGGACCCGCCTGCGGCTCTGAGCTTGTACCTTTCTATAGTTTTACACTTGTGCCTATGTCAGGGTACTGATGTGTTCGTACAGAGGCCAAAGTCCTTTGCTAAGACTGTGACTGCAAATTAGTTAGATATTACAGGATGATTATAGAAGATAGAACGAACTGAATCCTAGTAAATAATTGACATACTCTTCCATCCAGATTAGAACGAAATCAAGTGAAAATAACCAGTCTAAGCCTGCCAGCTTTCTTGGGCCCGTATGAAGTGTTTACCGGAAAACCATCCAGCATGGAAGAAAGGTACTAACCAATACCTGCATTCCAAGAACCGGCAGAATTCAAATCAAACAATCGACTCCCGGCGCGCGCAAGGTGGATACTCAAAGGCGGTATCGAATCCGCGTCGCCCACCACCAGTAAACGCTGTCTATCTACTATTTATGCGTGAAGCTCTCAACACTCTTCCTGCTGTTTTTTTTCTCCTCCCTTCTTTAGGCCTGTGATACTGTACATTTGTGTCACACATGTTACATCCTACATACACACAGACACATCACAACATCACCAAGCACAATGGTAAAGTGGACCGATGAAGAGGAGGCATGCCTGTTTGTCAAAGTCGCCCAGAACGGCAATCTGACCGGTGCTGCATCCTCTCAGAACGTACTTGCTGCGGAGCGGGCTGCCAATCAAGACACCGCCACCAGAATGCCCACGAACCCATGTGGAAAGGTTGCAGATTGGTCAATCGTGAGAGCCGCTATGCCGGGACCTCATCGCAAACCGAGCGCTTACCAGTAAGTAACCTATGTCGTGACAGTCTATCTGGTACACTGGATTAACTCACAATTCCTCATCTCTAGTTCCAAGTGGTCAAAGCTTGTTCCCGAGATTTACGAAAAGACTCCGGACATGGTCTTTCCTGAAGGCACCCCCGATGGACATAAGCTGTTGGTCCGCGCCGCTGCCCTTGGTCGCATGGTTGGCCCCATCAACATCACGCCTGAGCATAACGCTCCTCCTGGTAAGTCCGCCTTGTCATAGATCTCGGTTGTGCATGTGTTAATGTAAGGCCGCGTTAGCTGGAAGCTTCCCAACCGTCCCTCCCTCCGCCGCCGCCGCCGCCGCCACCGCCACCGCCACCCTCGCTGTTGCTCCCGCCGCTCCTGGTCCCTCTGGACAGGTAGCCTCTGTTGCCAACACGGACGTGAACTCTGGTGGTAAGTCTTGACCTTGACTGCTGAAGGCGTTGATTCGTGAGCTAATCGAACATCGCGGCAGGTTTCAATCTCCCGCCCGCCGCCCCCGCCATCGCCTCAACCTTCAACCCTCACGACTTCCAGGCCTACCTGGATCGGTCCCAGGAACAGCTGAGACACCTTACGGCCGCTGACCGCAGCGGCCCCTACGAGGCTCTGCGGCAGGTGCTCGCCAACATCGAGTACTGGGACTGGTTGGAGAGGGAGGCCGCTCCTCAGACGGAGGCCACTCGCCAGATGGAGGCGACTAGTGGAGAAATTCCGGATATGGTTGACGCCGGCTACCTTGACCATGTGGAGGTCGGCCAAAACGGTGCCGAGAATCAGGTGGTGCCGGACGAGGACGAGGAGGCTGACGACGGAGAGGGTCGTCGGAAGAGACAGCGGATCCACATTTCCATTTAGAAATGGAAAGCGCGTCAAGAGAGAAATGCATTCTTAGAAATGTATTCTTTGCTTTCTCTCTACTTTAATAAGGACTCAATTTCTCTCTATTATCTTTATTGTGTGAATATAACGACGTGAAATGTGTTCGTCTGATGTGCGCAACCTCTTTTGATTGAATTTTCGTCTCTGCATGATGCTGAGTGTCCGTCATGGCGTCGCGACGAAGAAAGAAACATGCGACGAAATTACACAGAAATCCTTGAGCGACGTCCGTCTTCCCTTTGGTATGTTCTACCGCTTTGTACACGGCGCTGTGAGCCGTGGTGATCTTTCCATGTTCAAACTCTGGCAAAAGTGTGAGAACAACGTCCCATCTTAATGCCTATTTTTTACCATTGAAATTTTGCACGCTGTCTTTGTCTTGACGATCAGTCGAAAATATCACAGAAGGGAGCAGGCACCTCGCATGGCCGCTGCACAAAGTCTTGTTCAACTTGAGACGATTTCTACTAGCGTCGACTTCTAGGGAAGGAATCACTCAAAATTCTCCTTGGGTTTCTACATTCAAATTCGCCATTTACAGTGACTAGATAAGACGCTAGAGGGTCATATTCTTGGTAGCAGTGCTATTATGTTTCAAGACAGCTATCCGACGTTTCCACTGGGGCAGTCAAGGTCCTTCATTCCCGAGACACTTATATTGCATGGCTCTTGTTATCTCCAGATTATCCTGTAATATTGTGGTGTCAAAGCTTGCCGATATGTTTGATACGAATCACGATATGGATCGCTCTTTAAGAATGCAACAAACTAGACCTATATTTTCATTCTGATGGGCTTCCAATCATCAAAGTTGGGAGATCTCGCTACTCCAATTCCTTGCCAATCTGACTAAACTCGTGTCTCCAATCCGCCACCTTGTCCACCTTCTGGAAGGGATCAAAGTTCATGGCCTCGCTATCGACATAGACACTCTCGCCCAGCTCAATAGTCCCCTTGCCCAGCTCCTTGCCCAGCTTGAAGCTTGCAAAGCGGACGTCCTCTTGCTCCCGGTTGCCGTCCTCGTACACCTTGATGTTGAACTTGGCGCCTGGACGAAAGAAGAATCCAGAGCCGCGCATCTTGCCGCTGCGGGTCTCGGACGTGATGACCGATGTCGCATCAGGGAGGGCGTGCTTGCCGGGTCCGTGGGCGGTTCCGTTCATGGTGGATGATGCCGGCTTGGTGCGGGGTGGCTCGGCGATGATGGCGCCGTTCTTGCTGACGATCTCGCTGTTGGGCGGGAACGGCTGCATCGTCTCTTCGTATACATTCTCGAACGTCAAAATGAGAGGCTTGGACCAGATATTCTCCTCGCTAGATCCGCCTTCTAGATTGACTTTGCAACGTCCAGCGGACAGTTGGGTGTTGGGGGCGCGGACAATGACGTGGTCAATGTTGGCCTCGTCGGCTATGGGAATCAATATCAGTCAAAATTTCGAATGCTTAGCTACTTATAGAAATGGACAAGACTCACCGCTTCCATAGAGGTAAAATGGCATGAACTTCTGTGGGTAGTCTGACAGACGCCATTTCGAATTCAGTGGTCGGCTGACGACTGTAGAAGTCAACTTGACCTTGACGCTCTTCAAGATGACACCACTGACATTTGGTTAGAGGCATTCCTACAATCATGGATGTGATAGCTCACGAATGTTCGGTCTTGATCTGAGCAGCAAAGGTGCCTTTGTTCTTGATGATCTCCGGAAGCAGGGTCTTGTTCTGGGTGACGAGAATCATCGGCTCAGTGGGGTTGGCCTTCTTCATGTCGATATACTTTTGTCTAGACTTCTGATCAAAGTCTACAGAGACAATGAGCTGCTGGCGGTGGTTGGCGACGTGAAACATGGGCAGGTGGATGAGGTAGATCTGTTCGGTCCCTTGGATGAGAAAGTTGTGGAGATCCTCTCCGACCTCATTGCGCTTGCGAACAACCTATAGTACATGTTTCAGCATTAGTTCTTCTATTGATAGATGGTGGGCTAATACCTTGGTCTCCTCCTCGACTGTCTTGTAGAAGACCTCTGCCAGTCGGTTGATAAAATTTCCATCAGTCGGGAATGGAGACATGACCACGTTTCGTAGAACCATGAGATCCTGTGTGCTGTCTTCCAACCCAAGTCTCTTCATGAAGTGCTTCTTGCAATTGCCATAGAGCTCGTCGGAGAACTCGGTCGATGTCAGATAGAGCGGAATCTTGGAGGGGTCATCATCAGGGCTGTCGACAGACAGCGCCTCAATCACCCTCTTCATGAGATAATTCGCCTCCTCGACGTCCTCATTCAGGCGACCATCGGAATAGCGGAAATTGATGGCAAAGGCATTGATATTTAGATCAGATCCCAAGTCACGCATGAGCTTCATGGCCTTTTGGTCGCGCGGGCGGGCCTGGTCGTCCTTGACAATGTCGGCATTGCTCTTCTTGAGGATTTCTTCCCGGATCCGCGTTTTTTCTGCCTCGACTTTTTCGGGGCTCGAATTCTCAGCACGTTCAGACGGGAGCTCGTTAAAAGGTACACAGACAAAGGGGGACGTCGAATTTGTCATTGCAGCCCATTCTGCAGAAAGCTGTAGTGGACTGGATTAGCACTTGGGCCCTGTGAGTTTTGCTCCTGGGGTTACGACTCACTCGTGTACAGGTCCATGTCACCTCGGAAAGCAGAGCACCGTATCCCTAGTGAACGTCAGTGTATGCTATGCGATACATTGAGAATTATTGCGAACAAACCTGCTGATTCAAGCCAATTGTCTTGTTAGACAGCCACGTGGACACAGCTGCAGCACCTGGCTTGCTGTTTGGCACAATGTCAACGTGTAATCCTCCCCACAGCAACTTCAGTAAGAGACTCACCTGCCCTCAACTCCATAGATGCCAATGCTTGTGACGGAACCACGAGATAAGTAAGGACTAGTCCAGGTAACAAGGTATCTCATCCGACCGTCTCGATAGCATAGACCACCAGCAGGATATGGGATGTAACCTGCCTTGTGGGGGTCGACCGTGATGGAGTCGGCAAAGCGCATGGCAAAAAGGTCCTCTTGTGTTTCTGCCCTTAGGCTGGCATCAGGAACAAAGCCGTCGCCGTCGCCCATTTCTGTTGGCAAGTTGGTGATCTCACCAGGTCGGTAGTCCTTGGGTAACATGCTGCAGAAGTAGCCTCCCCACGCAGCGTCTGCATGCACCAAGAATGATAGTCCTTTGGCCTGGTACTGCTTCCTCAGCGCCAAGATCGAGCTCAAAGGATCGACAGCGCCCTCTGCGCAGCAAAAGATTGTGAGCCAAGAGTCAATGAGAAGTTTGATGGCAATCTTGATCTTACCTTCCGTCGAACCAATGATTGCGACAACGGCATATACGGGCCGTTCGTTCTCCAGACTTTCTTGCAGCTTCTTCTCCAGCTCATCTAGGTCCACTCGCGCGGCGTTGTCGACTGGAATACCGATGACATTGTCGGAGCCGATTCCAGCAACGGCTGTGTATTGATTAGTATCGTTATTGTATAAACTGTTCCACTGCGAAAGTTACCTGCGCCTTTAGGCCAACTGTAGTGCCTTGTGGTGGCAAGCATATACTGCCCAGGCTTGTCTTTTGTGTACTTGCATTCGAGGCCATCTTTACCGGTTGATTGGATGGTGAACTTGTTCATCACGTCGGACAAAAATTTGTTGGATATACCTAGCCGTTGTTAGCCTGAGGCGTCATATCTAGCGACGGAGAGGCCGGATACCGTGTTCCTGATACAGTCGGTCGGGTATGTCCAGGACTTCGTTTGGCTTGAGGTTTAAGAGCTCCCAATCGGAAAGCTCCGAGAACAGCTTTCGTTCGCCAGCACAAGTTTCAATTGCAAATTTTGAGCTGAGGAAACTGAGAGGTTGGTCCTCGAGCATGGCTTCGCGAATGGAGAGGGGGTAGAACTTGAGGTTGCGGGCTTATCGCTTGTCAGCATTACTTGACTACATCAAAATAGAGCATGTTGTATCATTGACACCTACCAACCCTGAAGGATATGTCATCAGTATCGATTACACAAGAACGCAGGATCATGCATACATACCATATTGATTCGAGGTTTGCGACCGTTCCGCCGCATGTGACATGCCCCCAACCTTGTGGAGCGTCGTGATTGTCTTCGTCGATATTGTACCCAAAAAGCTCACAGAGCTGTTCGCCCACCTCAATTTCTGCTACCGTAGATAATGGACTCGCCTCAAGAGCAACATTGTTGGGATTGTAGATCATGGTCATGAAGTATCCCAGGAGCGACGCCATGCTCATGTCTGTACACCTGCACAAGTAGTTAGCATGATGCCTTATCATCGGAATTGGGTTACGTACATGTGCGCTTCGTAGCGTGGAGACCAGAATGGAATCGAAGTTCGGCCCAGGAGGTTGGCTGCCTTCTGGACAGCATTGCCCAGCTTCTTCATGGACTGTCTGAAGGCAGGACTCTTCTGCACGCTTTCGGTGATGAATTTCTTGGTAATGATTAGTAGTGATTGCAACGACGGCATTGTCAACAATTTACTCCATCTTCAGGGTAGTACTTGTTTCGAGCCAAGCGGAGCTCCTCAAGAATGGTGTGGATGTTGTCCTCAAAGTATTGGAGGTTCTCTGCTTGAGGGCCAATGAAGTAGGAGCTGATAATCTGATGAGAGACGTCGGGTGTGCGATAAGAAGAGTAAGTTGCACTATGCTCTGGGCTGGCAGCACAGACGGTTTCCGAGTGCTCTTCTTCATGATCCGGTGCTTCATGCGATTTGATTTCTGGAAGCTCTGATTTGAGCTTGGAGACCAGGTCATGGGGAAACATGGCCGATGATGCTAGGGCCATTGTAATCAATTTTTCAATATTGTCGGGGCAAATTTTCACAAAGAGTCATGCGTCATTTCTTGAGTGGAAACAGTGCTTGACTATCGCTGGAAAGTATTTGAGCAATTTGTTCGTTGTTTCGCTCCTATTTATATCACTACCGGATTCCCGACTCTCGGACGTGATGTAGCGATGCACCATGCCAAGCTGAAGTAGAATGCAATACTGTACACAAAATGCTCACCGGTGGCTTTTGCGATATCAAGCGATAGGGTGGCGAGTATGTAGGCGCAGAGACCGTCTCCAATAATTGCTGTGCGATGTGATCTTCATTAGGCCGAATGCCGTGCTCTGCTGTTGTGTCGCGATGATCTTGGGGAAGGTTTCAGCTCGAATTGGAAGGCATTCGTTCTGAAGCCAATGGAGAATCTCTGGTGACATTCCATATTCGCCGCGCTCGGTTGAGTATAGCGAGCAGAGTCGTTCTTGGCTTTTGGAGTCGTCATGATGTTGAACTAGGATCTGAGCCATGCATTCACTACCAGTGTAAAGAGCCACTTCGGGAAACGGCACATTGTCTCGGTGTCTTCAATGTTGTTGATGAATCAATACAATACTTCTTGCAGTACGTGTGTTGTACAAGTCATCTCTAGCGATGTACGACAGGCGGTTGGAAGCGGAGATGGAGGTGCATTTCTGCCCAAAACACCATCACACATGTAATATGCATCTCGTAAGTGGCGCGCGGGAGTAGCCGCGGGGATCACTAGAATTGTGAGTGATATTCAACCTAATTGGACAGCAATTTCACGCTGGCAACATCGTTTAGACGTTCGGGGTCAACCGAGAACTTTATTTCCAGCCAGAGAACTTCAATTCGCAAATGAATGGTTATTTGCGGCTGATGCAGATCCGATGGTCCAAACTTCTACTATGAACAACATCATTGGCGCGTGTGTATACATATGCAAGCCCGATGCTTCGTCTCACGATTTCACGAGGAAATACAATACACATGGGTCATGTTGCAATACGCTCCAACTACGGTTGGGCGCGGTGAATTGGCACATTGAGCTACAGACAGACCTTGTTCAAAACGTAGCAGGCAGATCTGGTCTCGATGCCATTACAATTAAATCACGAATGGATGTGCTTCCTTCCGGCACCGTTTAGGACCAAGCGTATCCCTCGTCCCACTGTATTTCGTGCGTAATGTTTGGCGACGTTGATCACGTCCCCTGTGGGTAGTGCGGGGTTCAGATGCGCTATTGCGAGTGGCAATCTGAATCAATCATTCAGCCATGCTTCCGTCAAGACATCACTCTTTTCGGCCACATTCCATATCTTCATCCTCTTGGTGGACCAAGACACGCGGCTTAAACGCCTCAGCGAGATGACATGTCCCAGCCGGCATCTGCACAGGTCCCCATGGATCTGTACGAGTACAACCCACTGCCGGGGCCAGACTACATCAGGACGGCAACAATCTTGCCAGGGAAAGCAGGAGAGGACATAATAATCGACCTTGCGACTGTGCCTCTCCTCGAAGATAAAACAGAGTATACAGCCCTATCGTATGCCTGGGGCTCGCCCGACGTGCACATGCACGCGGAGATAAGAGAGACGAATGAAAAGCCCCTTGATCTCGGTGATCAGCGAACTGGGCGACGACGAATAGGACTGAGTAAGAACCTCGGCACAGCTTTGCACGATCTTCGGCTTGAGAACAGCCCACGGGCCATGTGGATTGATGCTATATGTATCGATCAAGGCAATTATGAGGAGAAGGCGGTCCAGGTCTCTAAGATTGGCGACATCTTCCAGCGCGCAGCTCATGTCATTGCCTATCTCGGCCCTGAAGCAGACGGAAGCAACTCGCTGATGGAGTATCTCGAGCATATTGGAAAGAATTCCGAGTACGACTGGGTAGCCGACATACTGGATGTGGCAGCTTTGCGCCCGGAGTGGAATGGAATGCGCCTGCTTGATGATGATGACAGCCTGCTCGTCGATGCCCGTCTTCAGGACAGACTGTATAAACTTTTCTGTCGACCCTGGTTTGAGCGACTGTGGATCAGGCAGGAAATCACACTGAGCGCAAAAAAGGCCATGGTTACGTGTGGCCGGTGCCAGGTACACTGGCGCTACTTTCTGCGCGCATGGACTTGCTTGTATGTTCATTTTGCTCAAACCGATAGCCTGCAGCCTCAATATCTCAGGAAACTATGGCAAGTTTCCTCTGTACTAGAGTCACATCAATGGTCATCGCTCTTTACTCTCAGAGACTCATTCCGTGGCATGAAATGCACAGATCCGCGCGATCGCTTGTTTGCAGTGTTGGAAATGCTGCCCAAGGACGAGAAGAGGCTGATTGACGTGAGCTACAAGAAGTCACTGGCAGATGTGTACAAGGATGCTGCACTTGGAGGCGTCGAGACTCATCGTGACTTGTCTATTTTGCAAGAATGCGAGCTTCAGGACGGATGGGTTGGTCCGACCTGGGTACCGAACTGGGGAGCAGAGTCCCAAGTTGATATGGGAGTCTTTATAGGCTTCAAGACGTCACAGCTGGCAACCATTATGGACACAAGTCAGGCGGTCGATAAAGGAGTTTTGCGAGTAGTCGGTGCTGAGATAACCACGATTGAAGATCTACGTCCTTCAGGAATAGATCTTGAGTCGGCGGATTTATCAGCCAAGCTCCGTGATTTATTCAGCGGGATAGAGACGGAGGGGTATTACGTTGGAGGAGGGACTTTGCAGGAAGCCTACGCTGCGGCTATTTTGCGCGGAAAGTTATCAGCAATCACCGAACCAGAGAACCACGGTTGTTCTTCACTCCACGATGTGGTCAGTGTTGTGCAACTGGCTTGCTCAAAATCGCTTCCAAAGGATCTACCGCTTAAAAAGGAGACGCTCGTCAACTTGCGGCTGTTTTGTGCAAGCAGACAGCTCTTCAGGGGAAGTAGTGGCTACGTGGGGATGGCGCCTCCCGGGGCGCGTAAGGGAGACCGTGTCTATACCATCTTGGGCTGCGACTACCCTTTAGTGCTACGGGAAATAGGCGAGAAAAAGATGCAAGTAGTTGGAAGTTGTTTCGTATCGGGCGCCATGGAATATCAAGCGCTTCTTGGTCCCCTGCCTGCTGATGTTGAAGCAGTCTTCGTCAGAGCACATGGCAATCGTCTCGGCTTTAGGAGCCGCCTCACGAAAGATATGATAGACAATGACCCTCGATTGTCAATGCTACCATTGACTAATGAGGAGAAAGAGCGTCTCCGTACTTGGCAAGGTGGTTGCGCACTTGAAATATCCCTGGAGACACTGCAAAAACACAATTCGGGGGTGAAGTGGGTGGAGCTCGTATAAGATAGAATTCCACGTACGTTCAAAACTTCGATTAGCCATGTTGGTCATACTCTACTGAAGGTGATGTAACTGGGCGCGTAGCTCAGGAGATTGGATAAATACACTATTGAGTTTGTGCACCTCGGCCAGCCGGGCATTCATTCCGTACGAACGAAGTTCTGGTCCCGTCCAGTTTCTGAGTAGCTCCCTAGATCACGGCCTCTTAAAAGATCCCGGGAGACATCGCGCTGATATATTTGTCATAGTATGTCCATCTTATGGCCTGGTAGCTCCCCTTCCTGCTTGCAGGAGCGGCTGCCCAGAACGCTGATATCCTCATTGTCGCACATCAGATCAGGAAAAATGCGGTATAAATACAGTCCAATCCAAATCCTGGTAAGTGCTTACCGGCATAGAGGTGAAGCAGTAAAATGTGAGTCCGATTAATGCCAGCCGAGAGATGATGTTGATAAACAGGATGACGAGCAAAGGGTACCCAAGAATGAAAGCTTTCCACTTATCATTGGTCATTGACTTGTCCATGAAAGAAAATACCATCGGCAATATGGCCGATCCGAGCGCTGCGCAGCAAAAGGACTGCCAGAGTGTTTGTACTATGGGCAGAGGGAAACTCCAATTCCAGGCGGCAAAGTGGATGGCTGAAAAGATAGCACCAAAGACGTAGAGGGTTAAAGAGCCAAGAAAGTCGGAATCGTTTAGATCCGGCCTTTTAGAAATACCCGCGAAGATTTCGGCAATCCTTGCCAAGTCGAGGTCAATATTGTGCTGAGTCTGGCGGAAATCAGTGCATTCTTGCTCCTCCTGACTATACACTATCACTTTCTGGATGGCAATATACCGCGACATAAGCAAAGATACAACAACGCTACGCTCGGCGTCAAAAGGCTTGTGCCACCACAAAATGTAGGTGACCAGTGCGCATACGGTGAAAGCTATGGTCATAAGTTCGAGCTCCGTGATTTGCAGCCCGGCACTTTTGCGTGCGCAGCTCTGCAACACTAGCCAGCCAGCCTGCACCAGAGCGAACGCCTTGGTAAATGGGTCAGCCTTGGATCGGTCCTTGATGTCCTCTTCGTCGATGTTGGATATAATACCATGGTTTTCGAATTTGGCTTGAAATTGTCTCGCGTTAGTGTCAATGCAGCAAGAGTTATTCTCAGTACAGCAACGCACCGACTTGGTATAATTCTAAAGACTGGGCCATTGGAGGCTTCCCGTCTCCATTTTGCATGGCGTTCCGCAAAGCCTCAGACGTGATGTCAATCGCCGCGTTGGCGACTGGAGTTTCAGCATCACCACCAGTATCCCGCTTCTGGGTATTGGGTTCGGCCCCAGTCTCCTGGATGGTGGAATCATCGTAAATATGCACCACAAACCCACCCATCTGGGCGAACATGGCATGTGCCATGGTGTACTTTCTCATGTTGCGGTGTGACTTATTGACAGATTTCAAAGCCTCTCGGGCTTTCAGGTATTGTCTCGCAGCCATCGCCACCACGACTTCGGGCGCAATGGCGATGAGGGCCATGAAGAACAGCTTGCGGCCCCATTTGCGCAATAGGGGCTTTTCGGGAAAGACGGGAATGCACCAAATTTTGTGCCACGCGGCCTCACTTTCTTCAACACTGGGGATATTGAGGTGCGTGCACTTCCATGAGCAAAGCAGAAAGACGGCCAGGCAGCTCCAGATGATACCCCAGGTGCTTCGTCCCGCGTTGGGCGGGGACACCCATCCCACACGGGCCGGCCCCATAGCGTCCCCAGTGCTGTTAGTGCCGTTCATTGTAGCACTCAAATCGACAATGGAGTACTCTGTACAATAACAAATCGCAGAAAACTTGAGAGGTTATCACAATGCAACGGCCAGACGACCAAAACGACGTGAAGGCGGATGTAAAATCATTGCGGCCTCGCTCGATGGGTGCCTTAAGTTTTGGGCAGGTCTGCATATACTTCAAGATCTTTTATTGGACGTCTCATTTCCAGAATGTAGATTGTGACCCGGCTGTGAAGTCAGCTCGATCAGGAATCATGGCTGCGGATGTGGGGGCGTAGCGACCGAACATGTGGCTGTGGGTGTCACAAACGCCAATCGCCTGGTGAGTGCAAGTTGCACCCATGAGCGGCTGAAAACGGGTGCACATGCTTGCGAGGCAAAGGCAAAGTCAGCTTCGACGTCCTCCTTCATCTGCCAGTCAGTTACAGTGAAGTGAATTGTGTGGGACTTGTTTGAAATTCATTTTGGATACAGGCTGAAGTTCACGATCAGCCAATATTTTATGGTTGGATAACGACTACACGGACGATCTCTATCATGGTGCAACAACTCTCAATTCGTCAACCCTCATGGGTCCTTCAGGAATCCACCACTCGAGTTCAGTAACACTAATCGCTGGGATTCATCATGCAATGCTCTGAAAAGATGGTGGGTTGGTTCGACGATATTTCAGCTCGACGCATCTTCATCCCGCTCCAAGGCTTTTTCAGTCCTTACTAGCCACTAAGGTCTCGTAACGCAGGTGCAGCACTGCCATCAAGGCAGCTGCTAGGCCTACAAGGCGTGAAGAGGGCATCCCTGAGGTCTACCCGCGCCGCCTGCAGGTGACGCCTGGGTCCCTTACTATGTAAGTGCCCCGCGACAGCGCCCCGCAAGTGACACCGTCGCTGTAAGGACGAGGCCTGCTATTTATTATGCACGTTGCGAATTGCTGAGTATGCGGAAGAGCTGCTATAAACGTCTGCACACCCCAACGCAATATGGCTAACATACATTCGAGTATGCGCTCTTCTAATCATTATTAAGCACCTCGCTAAATAAGATGGGACTAATTTTTCAAAAACAGAGTAATATTCTTACGGCAAAATGTATTGCAATCCTCGAAGGAATGCAATTACATGCTCCTTGGCCATTAAGACTTTTCTTTTTCTTTTCTTTTTTGGCACTGTTTGAGGCTGTGAAGACGCATATTCACTGTTTTTCAGCGTTGTGTAAGTGCCCGTCATTCTCGATGTGGTGCTAGATGATGGACAAGTAACGAGGCTGCACTCATGTATAGTCAAAGAGTCGCGATTCGAGGAACCAGCATCGAGGGCCTGGACTCCTTGAGTGGAGCCTGGAAGCCATGCTCTATACAGTATCACAACCGAACTTGTTTTCTATGGCTTCTCCCCATCATCATTGGCGTCAAACGTCACTCAACGGTCGCACCAGACAAGCGTCCATCATGCTTCAAATATGATTCCGTACAATTGGATTGTAATTTCCAATTGAGCCCCCATATCAGACAGTGGAATTAACCTTTTGCTTTTGGAATGCACTAGGTGAGACTCCAGTCTCGTAGGCGCGATCAATTTCCTCCGTGGTCATGTCTGTGACATCCGGAACCAACCGCCAAGCAACAATGAGTAAGACCACACTTGTGCCCGCATAGATAAGACCCGTCCTCGCGCCAAGATTTCCAGAGTCAACATTGTACATGTACGGAGTGACAAAGTTGAACAGCCACGTCGTAAAAGTTTGGGAAAATATGCCAATGGACAAAGTCTTGGCGCGCAGTCGCAACGAGGGAATTTCAGCGGCAGTTCCTGCTTCGCACTGATGTAGACGATATACCCAAAGACAAGGTAGTCTGGCAGGAAGCGGAGCATCCAGAACGCACCATTACCTATGGAGAAGCACCAAATATCTTTGCGCGCGGCGCTGCTGGACTTCGAAACACTCTCGGGCTCAAACCTCAAGACACCATATTGATTTTGGGGGTAAATGATTTGAACTGGGTTACACTGGCTCACTCTGCAGTCTGGGCGGGCATTGTCCCTGCGTAAGCTTCATCCGCGCTCCATTTCATTTTTCATGGATTAATTGAGCAAGATAGCGGAGTGAACATCGTCGCGTCTGCATATGAGCTTGTGCACTACATTACAGTGACCGAGTCAAGAGTCGTATTCTGTGATTCATCCGCGATTGGAAAAGTCCAGGAAGCCATCGCCATGTTGCCACAGGATTATGCCAAACCAACCGTGGTGGGCCTCGGTGAGCGAGGATCATTATCACTCTCCGTATGACTCTTTCCCTGTTGCAGAACCCAAGTGTGGAACTAAACTAAAGATTAATGGCTAGTTCCCGCAAGACTTCATGTCGGCAAAGGAGCCTATACCCCCCGTCGACCTTCGCGGACAAGACAATGGCAAGTTCGTCGCAGGTATATGCTTTAGTTCAGGCACGAGTGGGAAACCCAAGGCTGTTTTGCTCAGTCATCGTAACATATTGGCCTACATATCGGGAGCCCGCACGACCGTGCCCGAGCTGGCAAATTTCAAGGAAAGAGAAGTCTTCTATGCCCCATGTGAGTCGTCCCACTGTAGTCTCCGTGATGTAAGGCCGGTAAGTGACTCTCGACGATTTCAAGTGAGCCACATCTATGGTTTCATTGCAGCGCTCTTTGCTCCGGCTCTGTCAGCCATACAGATGGTGCTACTGCGAAAATACACCTTTCGAGAATACATATCTGCTTGTGTTACCACAAAGGCTACTGTGCTACGCATGGTCCCCCCGACTGCCGTGGCAATGGCTAAAGATCCTTGGGTGGCGCAACAGGATCTTACCGCCGTCCATACGATATTCTGTTCTGGAGCGGTTCTGCCCCCCGAGATCATTGCCCGCTTGGAGCAACTCATGCCGAAAGCGTCGATTACGCAAGGTTACGGGTAAGCATACACAGGATTATCAACGATTGATGGAAGCTGATTTGTTTAGAATGAGCGAGGCAACTGTAACAATGCTAAAGAGCTCCTCCGCCAAGCCGAAAGCTGGCAGTGTGGGAAGGCTGGTCACCAACGCGTATGTTCTTAATATTGCCATGGCGGTCTATCAAATTTCAGTAATTGACTGGTTCTTAGTGAGTTGCGAATTGTCGACGACGATCTCAAGGATGTAGCGCCCGAAGCTCAAGGCGAGATCCTCGTGCGAGGCCCTTCTGTGTTCATGTAGGTCTTGACTGCAGTCTTCTCGGAGTCTAGAGCTAATCATATTGGATGACTAGGGGCTACAAAAACAACCCAGCAGCGACATCAGAGGCCTTTCCCTTTCGAGATGGATGGCTGCGGACTGGTGACGTGGGGCGCATGGATTCAGACGGCTTTCTCTATCTGACCGATCGCAAAAAGGACCTGATCAAGTTTAAAGGGTAAGATCGACCACTGCTGGGCTACTCACTTGAAACACCGCTGATGATTGGCATTCAGGCTTCAAGTCCCACCAGCTGAGCTTGAAGATGTTCTCTTATCGCATCCCCTCGTTACTGAAGCCGGCGTCTGTGCCAAATGGGACGATGTCCAAGGAACCGAGATACCCGTTGCGTATGTGAGCTTGGCCCCGACCGTGGATCCTTCAGATCGAGACCGCACTCTTGCCGAGATCAAGGAGCATCATGACAAGCGGGTTGCACCTTATAAGAAGTTACGAGGCGGGCTGTTTCATCTTTCACCTCTGCCCAGAAACCCTACAGGCAAGCTCCTTCGACGTGAATTACCAGCGAGGAAGGAGGCTGACGCAGCAGCACGACAAGCTGCGGCGAAGTTGTGAAGAAAGTGCGAGTCTGGGGCAGTGATGCTCAGGCCTGCAAATGCTAGTGGATGGCGATGGTGTATGTGAATGCAAAGACACGTTAAGCTCCGGTAACATGCACTTGTAGCAGAAGTACTAGCAAGTAGCTTCCTAGTGACAAAATTCAACTCCAAAGGCTTCTAAAATGAATAGGTGGTTAGTACCTAAATGAGTTTCCCACACTGCAGAGGTGATTATGGAAGGAAAAGCCAAGACATGAAAACCATGTTAGCCTTCATTTCAGTAGCGTATATAATGATAGTACCTTCCCAGACAAAGCGTCATTTGAAGTGAAGTCTCAACCTGCTGCACTGAGAAGGCCTCTACTCTAGCTTCCAAAGTAGTGTCGTCATTCTTGCCTTTGAGATTGCACTTTCTTTCCAGTTTACTCAGCACTGAGAGTCGCGGCGCCGATTCCAGCAAAGAGCAGGAATATAAGGCACGTTTGCCTTGCACCGCCCAACTCGCTTCCCAGATAAAACCTGGCAAGCTATGCTATTTTATCTTGTTACTGCTCTTAGTTCTCTGAAAGAGATTTCTCCGTCATTCTACATATTACCAAGTTTAACTTGCATCACGTCCCATCCCGCTTCATCGGCTCTTTTGCGACCAAGCAATTTTCGTGCAACCCGATACTTACGGCGATTGAAGAGCGGCAAACTTGGGTCGTCACAATTACCCACGGTCAGGTAAGCTGCTTCGACATCTATCAAAGCTCTTGTAGTCACTCCACAGAACTGATTCGCAATGATAGAAGAATCTCGAGATGTCCGTCATGGTTTCTGGCCCCGAGGGTCTCAATGAAGACCAGCTCACCGAAGCCCGCCGCCTCTGTGATGAAGTCAAGTCTATGGTCCCGCCCTCTGGCCGGAAACACTCCAAGACCTCCGAGATTCACAAGGAAAAGGAATTCCAAGAAGACTTTTTGCGCTTCGTGTTCGAAGACAATTGGAACAGCTCCCGGAAACCTGTAGTCTGCACCCCTTGGAAGGCCAAGACCGTGGAGCAGTTCGCACTGGCAGTTGGCACTTTGCATACGAACCCTGTACCGCCGGCCCGGGAAGACAAGCGCAAGTGGAAGATGATCAAAGTACCCACGCCCAGCAAAGGAATTCCATCAAGACCTGCACGCAAGCCCGAGGATGCCACGGCATACTGTCAACCCGTGATCGAGGGAGACACTGTTGTCTTCAAGATTATCGATGCCTATTCACGCATCTATTCACCTGATGATGTGGCCTGGTATGGAATGGGGCTGACTAACGAGGTGAAAGCCGAGGTTTCTATGCACCACGATGACTTCGAATTCCGCCTCGTTGGAAACTACAATACCTATGCCGCAAGAGCAAGCTTCCAACACTATCTGTGGAAGCAGAATGTATCGGAGAGAGAGGCTAGCATAGTGGCAGTACCTGATCTGAAGAAAATGTCGCTGTGTCTCCCAGTCTTCAGCAACATGTACTATGTGGCCAGGACTGTTCGCAGACTGGCAAAGCTCAGGCGTCGGGAGAAGCGTTTGAATAGTCGGCGTGCTAAATCCGTATTGTCCTTGGATGCACCGAAGATTGAGTTGAGAGCGTCTGGAAGCACGAGCAACAGCAAAAGCTGAGCCATTCACGTTGATGTCCATGTTGTCAACATCCCACGGAGTCGGAACCGACACAGGGCAATTACAACCACCAGTATGCCATGGGTTAAAGGGAGACATAAGGCAAAGTTTCCGCCTTGGTGCTTAGCAGGACATAAGAATCGGCTTCCGGCTTTATCATTAGTCATAAATTAGAAAGCCTGACAAGCGAGAGCTGGGTTGAACCATTATTATTGAGATTCGGCTGAAATTGGCAAAATATACATTGCTCGCAATTCTACATTGCTAGTTACATACAACGTTCTTATGAATGTGAAATCGGAGAAGCATGGTTATAACATGAAAACCTTTGCCCAAATTTGATTCTTTTTCCCGTCTGCCAACTCTAGAAGTTCCATCCCTGCCACTCAGATATAGAATCAAATGCACTCCATGTTACTAGAGGCCAAGCTACGTATTTAACATGTCCGTCTCAAAGTCCAGCTTGGCGATTCATTTTGAACGTATTTATACCTTCTTTGATCGATTGGACGTGGCCTTGCCGACCAATACACTCAGTAGAGGGATCTGACAGCTGCAACAAAGTCCACTCGTCAGCATGATTGGCAATGAATCTCTGCCCAGTCTTGATCAGCCTTCCAATGATGTGCCCAAGTCGTGGGATACCGTGACGGTCAAAATCAGCAGTGTAGCTCTTGATACCTAGTTAGCCGTGCTCGCTATGTTGATTCCAGCATTGACTCACCTCTATTACAGCTTCACCGGTCGCGTACTCTAGAAATGGAGGCGCCGATAGACCCTCCAAGTGATGCGGTAAAGGATTGCGGGCAGGATATCGCGATCCATGTTTCCTGGAATTCTTCGAAAGGCAAATCGCATATTGATGTGTCATGACTCCACCGTTGGCGAGTACAAGTCCGGTAGCGAAACGGCCTGAGCGCAGTTCTCGCGTCATGGCAGTAATTGCCTTCGCGAAAAATGGTCAGTTCTGCATTACTTCTAAAAACAGAATTAACACATATGTATACTTACATGCATGGAGTAGTTATTGCCGGCACCTCCAAAAGAGGTCAACCCGCCTAGTAAGGTGATCGGCTTGACGCCACCAGTCAAAGGGAGGCCTAAATAATGGCAGGCCAGTTTTGGTACAATGGGGAAGCAACTTTCACCAGGTTAGCACGGTAATTGAGAAACCAGTGAGCGATATGGGGAACCTCACGAGTAAAAATCAAAGCAGTCAATATCATCCTTGGTCATCTTCGAGATCTCTAGTGTTGTCTGGATCGCGGCCTCCATAGCTGGACTAGAGTAAAAGTTTGGGCGTTCCCAGACTTCAACGTTATGAGTAAGCAGGCACCATGACTACAGTCAGAACAGGAACCGGGAAGAAAACGGCAACTTACAATTGTCGCTGTCGTGCGTCCCTGCTCCTCCCAAGGGGTACACCCACTTACTCTCGGGAATGCCTAGGGCCTTGGCGTTGGTTACGGATGTGATGATACAAGCAGCTGATAAGTTGACGGTATTGAATGCATTCATAAGGAGAGGATCTGTATCCATCAGCAAAGTTCTGAATCGCCTTTGGCCATGGCCAGTAACCGTTGCGGGCCCTTACATGGGACAGATATCATGCGGTTCTTTGGAGACGGCCTCCCGATTTCTTCTGCGCTTTTCGGCGCTTGGCCATGATTCCAAGAAACTGGATTTTCGGTTGCAATACGGTCAAAATCTGCGTAGAGTTCTGCCGACTCGGCCGAATTGTCCTTCAAGCTCTGGCCCCGATGAGCTCTGAAGCCATTCTCGTAAAATGGATACACCTGTATGGGCAACCCGACAGAATGCCGAGTACCCACATCTATTCACACTATAGTCAGAACTCTTGCCATATGAAGAGGGCTGAAGATGAGATGCAACCTAGCGACGTACTGTTTCCGATTACAGACAGACCGCCCGCTGCTATAGGCTTTTCCGCCGGATTCGGCTTTGGCCAGTTCGGTGGAGGCATCTTCCCAATCTTGCCCATGGCAGCAACTAGACGAGTTTGTTAGTAAACTGGCTATTCGCACGCACTCATTCTGAGATTTTCGACTTGCGCGTAGCGAGACTTTCTCCTCCGGTAATGACAGCAACCGTGGAGTGGCCCAGCGCAACCCGCCGCGCCGCCTCATCGCAAATCAACGCGGGTCCGTTGCCACCGTGCGGAGCCAAGTAAGTATGCCGCGGCGACACCTTGAGCCTGTCTGCCAAGAGACCCGGGAGGTTTGGGTACGTCCATGTCCAGGGAGGAACAACGGAGATGCTATCAATCTGGGCGGACAGTTTGTCTTGCGTTTCGGCTTCGAGTCCCGTGTCTGAAAGCGCTGCTTGGATGGCTCTGATCATGAGCTCGGAGGGGTCGTGGGCATCTTCGACTGCTAGCGACTTGTTCTTGATGTCGCCCACCCCGACAATCACGGGGCCGTTGGTTAAAGAAGCCATTTTGGGTTCAGACACTGGCTCAGGTACGCGCCGTAAAGGTCAAGTTGAAAGATGACAAAAATTATCGTAAATCATGCATAAATCGAATATCGTAAAGAGCGACTAACACCATGTTGGTTGAATTCCTGTACCAGTGCTAGAATCCCTTCATCATGCATGGGAAGATCAATGCCCGTATGCTGCCCACTGAGGAGCAGAATGTGCTCTAACGTCTATGAGGTTGCAAGCGTACATGATTTTACCTCGGCTTGAGCTAGACTATCCGTGTTAGGCGCTGCCATATGGTCAATTGGCAGAGTGATGTTGGAGAGTCAATACAGTTGATCCTTGGCGCTCGTGAGGGGCATGCTGGCGATCCTCCCTCCACTGTGGCCGCGGCGCGGGGTCGCTATGGTACCGAGACGTAGACGCGAGAAGCACCCCTGGCGTGCTCTCAGTGCATTAAGCGCATCTAAACTACATTTCTTTGGGACAACCGACCTCGCCGATTTGGCCTATAGCAATACAGCGCGCGGGAATGGTAGCAATGAAATCTAATGCTAGAATCCAGATGACTTCTTAAATCCTCTGCTCGAGTTTTGTAATGCAACGGTTGCTATCGATGTAGCTGCTGGTATAAATCCCATTCTACTATCAGATTTGTTTCATTGGATGATCGCTTGCCTGCAGTGTGTGAGGTCTAAATTCCATAATATACATAAGTTTTCTCATACTCCGGCATGAATGCATCCTTGATTCGACCATAACCCTTGACAAGATGATTCGGAGAGCCGCGCTTTGTTTCTTGCCCAAACGGGTTCATGCCTCCATAGTACAGAAAGCTGTCCAACTCTTTGTCCACCCAGATCTGTCGAAGTCGCTCTATTAGAGGGGTTTCAATGCTGAGCCGAAGACTGGGCTTGTGTGCCCTCTCTTGCCAGTCCAGACTGTCTCGTGCCTGATTTAGAAAATCCCGAAAATTGCCAGCATCGTCCATAAACTCGAGCAGATTTAACTCCACTGTACGAAGGGTCTGAGGTAGATGTGCCATTAACATCAATAGGTCATGGTTCGTGACATAGAAGCGGGACAAGCCAAGATGCTCGATGCGCGAAAGGGCGGTGGGGCTGAATATTGTTTCGAGTGTGACATAGGTACCGTCGCATCCATCAACTATGCTCGTTCCGATGCTCAAGTGCTGGAGACCTTTGCCATTGGCAGCACCAGCCAGTGCGCGCTTCAGAAGCCCGCTCTGGAATACTTCAGCCTGTCGTTCATTGGGATCTACCATGAGGTCGAGGTGCAGATGTGCAAAGTTGGGTCTCGCCAAAACAGTCTCAAAATGACGGAATGTGTTATTCTCGGCCTCAAAAACTAGTGAGTTCAGGCCAGTTTCTAGCTGACAAGCGTCAACTCGCAAGTCAGTCACCCTCCCGTGGTCCTTGTTCTCAGCTAGGACGCGTGTCACCACGCGAAAGCCGTGCCAATCTGATCCGTCATCCTCCCACTCAGGGCAGTCCGGCAGGATGTGATCGACAACAGGCCAGCCGCGCGAGATTGGGAAATTGAACCCGCGGGGGAATGCACGTATCATTGGGGTTTCATACAACGGAGAGAATAGTCTTCCGTATGTAGCTGGCGTGATGGTGATCCTCCGTAGCGAGGGGAATGAGCCTACAAGCAACGTCAGGATTTATGGACGATGAGAAGGAGAGATTATAGAGCGACTGACCAACATGATCTTCGAAGGCTTGAATATGTGACTGAGAAGCCAGAACCTCACGCTGCTGCTGAAGCAACTCTTGGTAGTATGTCCAGCAAGCCTGGACGGGCATATGCGAAAGTAGCTGCTCCGGAGGATGGTCAGATATATCGGCATCGTCATCTCCCATAGCCTGCAGCGCTGACATGAGATCGAATATGCTCCTATTGCATGCCTTCTTGTACCACTTGGGTACATCGCCCTTCCAGTTAATTCGGAATTCATTCTCGCCTCGGTACCACTTCAAATTTTCTCTCGTACTGCCTGTCCCATCTTCATCTTCGCCACTGTCGCCTTCATCGGACATGTTGTAGTAGTAGTCGTCGCGCCGGTACTCCTCCTCGTCTGAATCGTCCTCCGTGGGCCCTTCATACAGTGTGGCATCGTCCCAGATGATCTCGGTGATCTGATGCCGATAAACCTCGTGGCGCGCAATGGCAATGAAAGTTTCCACATTTCTGGGATTGGGTGAGATGAAGACGCGACTCAGACGCAGCGATGCTACTTGAGAAAAGTAACGACAAGTAGTGCGCAGGCTCTTGATGGTCTTGTTGTCGACCTGGTCGCAGATCGCTCTCCAAATTTTTGTTGGCAGCAGGAACAGGGCGCTGTTGTGCGGGGCAGCACCGGTGGCTGCGGGGTAGTTTGGCGCCATCCGGAAAGAAGATTACCGATGCAGTGGTATGCTGCAGATGGACGGAATTCGGTCGGACAGAATAAATTGGTCCCTAGAACCGGCCAGTCGATAGATTTCCGGTGCGATACCGTGAAAATTCAGTACATACTCAATGTCAGCCCCAACCTCCGACGATGGAATTAGGCGGGCACACTTAGCCCCTGCCAAGAATGGAGCATGCGTGAAATCGTGTTTACACTAGTGGTGCTTTTCTGCAGTTTCCCGAGCAGTTTTCCATTGGTATGGGGATATGCCTTACTGATCGAGGTGATGACAAGCAGTAATTGGTCGTGCCTTTTTTGATCTGATCTGATCTAATCTTGTCCTCTGTTAACCATCTCTGTATATACAACTCTTCTGCACATTTTCAGGCCATAGACATGAGCACATACCAGACAGCCGAATCTCCGTGTCATGTTCCTAAATTTCTTGGCAACCAAACCTCGTGACTCAGTGAAAGAAAGAGCCAATGTCGTCTGTGGTCAATTGCAAAGGTTGTTAATGACACGATGCCGCCGCCCACGGGAAAAAAAGAAATCAATACTTCGCAGTCTGCTTTTCTTCACGAATGACCATTTCAAATTTACCAAAATCTTACCAAATGAAAATTAAGGAGCAGGTGACGCCTCTATAAAGACCAAACATCCCATGAGAATGCAATATAAGTAATACTGAGTGTCGCCTACGCAGGTTTATATTCTTCGTTCATGCACACCCTCGTGGAGCATGTGACTACTTTGAGCTAGGTCTAAAGAAACATCGCCATTGAACGAACGTGATACACTCATGAATTATGTTAGGCAGGTACCCCACTTGATTACGACCAGGTAACAATTGGTATAATGATTAATTCTAGAGATGGCTATAATCAAGTCCCAGCTGCCTCCAATATGAGCTTCATGCTTCATTCTCATTTACCCTGGATGTGCATAAATCAGCGCTTAAGCGCAAACGTAGTTCTAAGTCTTACACCAACAGACAATCACCCTAACCCTAAGCAAAGAAGCGCCGGGATCTTGGTGAATCTGAACCAAAATAAGCTACAACGGGTATGAAAGAGCCCTCTCTTTCCATTTCGCACGCTTTATAGAAAGGGATATAGATGATAAATAATACCCTCTCACTTGATTAAATTCCCACGTCGGAAAAATTGTCCTCAAGCCTGCTGGTGATATCCAGTTCACACCATTGATCAATTCGTGCCAGTGGTCTTCGAAACAAATACAGGCCAAGAATGTGGCACAACCGTGAAATATGCTTTCCAGGTCCAGGTCGTCGTGGGATCAACTTGGCGAATGTCATAGTCTCTGACCAAGGTTGCTGCCATCTTTGACAATTGCACCTTGGCTAAGTGCTGCCCCGGGCAGGAATTGTACCCCAGACCAAACTATTCAAAGGAGTCAGGGTTTGGGCCGCAAAAAACAATGGCAAGTATAAAACTCACAACTAGCCAATACTTTTCCTTGGACGCAGCATCGTCGGCGAACCATCGGTCCGGATTCCACTCACGAGCATCGGGGCCCCAGCATTCCTTTGACTGTTGCATTACGCTGTATACATCGTCAGCACGGGTCCAGTGTACGCCTTTCAATGAGTTGGATCCCACTCACTGGAGGTGTATAGACAACGTGGTGCCTTCGGCAAAATGGCGACCGCCAATGGTGATGCCTCCCTTTGGCGCCACTCTGGGCAAACCCATGGGCGTGGGCCCAAACATGCGAAGTGCTTCCTTGATACAGGCTTGTAAGAAGGGCAACTTTTGCGCGTCGTCAAAGGAGACGACGCGATCCCGGCAACGGCCTTGGGCCTGGGCGGCAACGATTTCTTGCCGTGCCCGGAGCCATGAGTCCCGATTGCGTAACATGTGATACACGAATGTCTGAATGCCGCCTTTTTCTCTTAGATTAGCGAATGGAACAAATTGAGAAGATTTGCCCAAGAGGATACTCACAAGACACTGTATCCGAGCCGGCGCCAACAGCGACGGTAGCCTGGGCCTGAATGTCGCGATCGCTCAGCCGATCCGGGTTCTCCCGTTGCGCCTTGAACCAGTGGGCCGCGATATCGAAGCGCGCGTCGGGATTCTCCTTGCGCTTCTTCATGGCCGCATTGGCCGTATCAAACAGATGGCCCATGGGCATCAGCCCGGTCCAGGTGATGACGGGGTTGGCGACGAGCAGCACATAGGCCCAGATGAAGAAGCCCGCCGCCGCGACAAAGGGGTTGAGCACCAGGTTGTTGGCAATGGAGCCGCGAATGTCCTTGCCCTCCTTGATGTAGCCAAAGGACTGGCTAAAGATGACCTCGCCGGCATTGTCGAACGCGGCATAGGTGAGGTACTTGTCCAGGTGCATCGGCTCCCCAGACTCGGCATACTTGTCCATCCATTCTAGCAAGAGGCTGATGTTCTTGTTCATGTATTCTTCTGATCGGAGAATGTTGGACAGAGAAAAGCCTGGCGCGAGCCACTTGGATCTTTCAATCTTCTCCTTGGGGTCAAGGGCACTCATGGGCGTCTCAAAGCGGTAATCGGGTACTGTGAAGACGCGATACCTTTCAATTCTGTATTAGCAAGAATGTCGCGTTCTGAACGATAAGACAGAAATTCATGATTGTACATACCAGTCAGCCTACATAACATCGTTAGCTCTGGCCAATGGGTGTGGTGTATTATGACTGACCTTTCTTTGAGGCGTCAGAAGTAGGGATCGGGGCCCATCTGGATGGCTGACGCTGATCTCGTTAGGGGCGATGCGAACAAAGTGGCCATACTTGTCGTGCAGTGCAATGGACTGCAGGTTCTGATCGCCTCTGAAAATATGTACGACCTGCCAAAGCCGCGTGATAGAGGCCCAGAAAGGGCCCGGAATGTCGGACAAGGGAGACAGGTATCGACGGTACGCGGCAATGCTGATCAGTATGATCACCACTTGGACCAAAATGGCTGGCCACGATAACAGAGGCGTCATGGCTGCAGACAAGTCCAAGTTGGGGGACTTTTCGACGAACCAGAGCAAAAACCGAGTGAGGCTCAAAATTGCGTACCATGTCCAACTGATATGATTATGAGATGGCAAGGTTACACGGCATGTTCCTTCAGAGGGTATCCACGTGCCCGCTGCAGGTGTGTGGCACAATGGGTTGTCAGTGGATACTAATTCACCCAATTGCCCGAAAGGCGTTATGGCACCGCAGGTATTTGGCAATGAGATTGTCTCTCTCTTTATTGGATACGTACAAATCTTGGCGCGCGGCCCAAAGACACATTTACGGAACAGTTATGTCTCGAAATAATGGGAAATGCAGCTCTATGCCATTTGTGAATATCGTGCAGCAGACTTTGTACTCGCGCTTTTGGTACAGATACCCCTAGCTCGTATCTCAGTATCGCTCCGCCAAGGGTCCACGACAGGGTGCATCGAGCCGGTGGATTTCTTCCCACGGCATCGATCACGCTTTGTCCCTTCTGCAGATTGACCTCCCGTCGCGGTCTCATCGTTCCCATCGATATTTGATCCATTAGCTGGCAGTTTTGCATATGGGGTTACTGTATCGTAAAGTCCATGATCAGCTTATCCATGGTCGGTCCACAGCTCGTTGGGGCGAGTAAAACGCGGGGACGGACCGCTAGACACTAACTAGTGATCCCGCGTTTTGGGTGATTTAGTTTCGCAATGGTTACTGTACTCTCTTCGCGCTTAGTGGACCACCGTCAAACGTTTCTCAATCCGTCTTCCCGTTCAGTAGCCTGCACTCGACAGAGATCAGAGATATTTTTGCCTCAAAGTGCCATCCATCATGCGGTACGCGACTCGTGTTGGACTCAGTCGACTGGCCGCGGCCACTGAGACCCCATCGTCGAACCCATGTGTCGTGCATCTTTTATCGAAACTAGCGATGCACACGCGCGGCACTGACCCAGCTCCGGGCCTTCCCCGAGATAGGCTTGCCTACCAAAACCCACTGGAGCCATCGCATTCGTAGTGGATCTCGTTCCCCATGCGTAACGGTTTACCGCTTGCGGGCGCTTGCGGGATTCGAGTCGATGCAGGTCTGGGGTTAATGATATGACTGCTGCAGTTGATAGGAATTGATCCCAGGAAGCAGACACCAACAGAGAAGCGAGGCGAAAAAGCTGAAAGATTTCCACGGATGTCGCTAGATGATCACACATATATGGGCATGCGCGTAAATAAGTGCCCTGCGAATCTTGGTTTAATGGATTGGCGAATCTCAGTCCAAAACCATGACGAAGTGTCGGGAGTGTACTGAGTATTCGGATACTCAGTCATGATGCTATTTGCGATTGAGCGGAGTGACCAAGTCTCACTGTTGGCCGTGGCTGGCGTGTTCTTGGTACTGCCGACGATAGCCATTATCCTGCGACTCCTCGCTCGTCGCATCGCCAATCGGACTCTAGACGTGAGCGACTACTTGATGATTGCGGCATGGGTGAGTTTTCTCTACAAGAAAATGGGGTTCTTGTTCTAATCATTCGTGCAGGTGCTTGCTGTAGGCTTCCAGATAGTATGCTTTTTAGGTGAGTGTCGCATCTCCATCTGAAACTGTGGATGATCAGTCCTAACGCAACGCAATTTGCAGCTGTACTCAATTTCGGAGTGGGCTACCATGCCAGTGAGATCAAAGAGATGTATGGAGAAAGAGCGACAGAAGGATTTTCTATCGTAGGTCGCACCTGCACTATTTCGCCACTCAAGCTGAAGTCTAACATCCATCAGCTGCTCTTTCCAATACAAGGGCTATGGGCGTTGAGTTTGAGTTGCTGCAAACTATCGGTGCTGCTTCTGTACCGAAAACTCTTCCCTGTCAAGAAGGTCATTGCTGCTGTCGATATTTCAATTGGATTGATCTTCTTGTTTCTGGTCATTGCCGTCATTGGCGGTTGTACGATATGCCATCCATTTGCATACAACTGGGATAAAACGATACCCGATGGACATTGCGGCGATCTCATTGCGATAGTCAAAACGACAGGAGCTGGCAACATCATCACAGACGTTGCAGCGCTGACCGTGGCTTTGCCCTCCTTGTTTGCTTTGCGACTCCCGACATACAAGAAGTTGGTTCTCATGTGTACATTTGGCGTTGGTTTTCTGTGAGTATCATCTCGTTCAATAACCCTATGGCTCCCCTCAATGTACCGTTAGTGCTAACAACTGGTCTACCACAGTGCTGTCATCGTGAGCATATTCCGACTCGTCACCCTCATCAGCGTCGACTTTGACGATCTCACCTATACTTGCGTAGAGGCTCTGATCTTTAGCGCCGTCGAGCCGTCGCTGGCGATCATACTTGCGACTGTTCCGATGCTGAGACCACTTCTCGGCCGAAGCAAATACACTGCTAGTGGTGACGCAAGAAACTCCACACCAAGATTCTCGTTCAAATCACGAAGTACCCCAAGAGGCCCGAACAACTCGAGCGGGTTCGAGCAGCTGAGTGGCAATGCTTCGCAGTACGAACTCCGACCTGCGGGACCGAAACACGATGTGCATATTTCAGTAGATGTATCGCATCTACGAAGTCCAAGCACACCAACTTCTCCCCTGGAGCGCAGAACGATCATGATACAACATGATTGGGAGGTCCGACAGGAGACTGACACGGATGGCAAAGGCTAATTGTATACTTATTGTCCATGAGCCACATATACGTCGAAATAAATCATGATAGCAGTGACAGTCCGAATGAAACTGCGTGTGATGCACGCCATTCGTGCGAAGACTCGTAGTATTCCTTTTTGTCTATACGACCCGTCTATCTTCCACAACAACTCTTTCCAGGATCCAATAACTCTAATGCCCCAGGCCCTTGGCTCTGGCGCGGTCTACATCTCTATAGTACCGCGCTGCGGTCTTCTCTCTCAAGCTGCGTCCGTATCTGGCCATGACGAATGAGCTTGCATTCCACACCAATCCTATTCCACCAACAATGCAGTAGACCCTCAGATACCCACTCGCATTGAGCCATGGAGTGATGCCATAGTTGATGGCGAAAGAGAGCGTATTCCGAATCAAGACGCACGTGGTCACCATCTGGCCAGAAAGCTCGGGGTAACTCGACATGGCATATCCCAGGGCTGTCGATACGCAAAGCGCAGCGTTGATGGCTAGTGCCACCTGGGTAATGACCAATGCAAACCAGTGGAGGTGGTAAGTGACACCCAGGCCGTATAGAATCATGGCAAATGGGACGAGAAAAACACTCGCGGCGAAAATGTAGAGAACATGTTCCGATTCGGAGATTCCATCGTTGCGACGCGCCAAGCGGATAGTCAGCATGCGACCGACCTTTCCGCAATAATATCCACTGCAAGTAAAATACGTATTAGTTTGAAATGAATAGTCCTGCAGTCGCATGACTCTGACTTACCCAATAACCGTGCCGATAACACCGCCAGCGTAGGCGGCCGCGACCGTAGCAGTGCTAAAACCGTACTGCGTGGTATAAACTGTACCAATCGTTGCATTCTGGACACCCTGCCACACCAAGGAGTTTGCTCCGTACATGAACCTGATGCGAGTTAGCAAATGAGGGGTGTACTGAGGTCAAGGTCGTTATTTGGGGCGATTGATGGAACTCACCCAGCATATACGACTGCAGGATACGTGAAGCCCTTAAATGGGGCTGCCATGATGTCCAGCAGACGGTTGGGTCTCTTCTTGTCCCTGAGGCTGAGCTTATCCATGTACGACTTCCTGGGCCAAACCACTTGGCCGACTTCGCGATCTTCGGGAGTGGAAGAGGTATCTGCTGGCTTTTCTGACTTTGCATCTGGAGATGGCGCAGGCACGTCGTCTGCCGCCACGGCTTCCGGAACTGCATGCACTTGCTGTGGAGTGGTGGTTGTGGCAACGTGTTTGCGGTCATAGTTGGTCTCCTCCATGAGAAAGAAGCAGTAAATGAGGGCGAGGCCGTTCCAGATGGAGCACCACCAGAGCGTCCACTTCCAGCCCATGCCGTAGTTGATGAACCCCGAGAGCATGGGGGCCAGCTTGCCGGTCAGCGAGAGGGACCAGCCGTACCAGGCCAGGTACTTGGGGCGCTCGTGCGCGAACCAGATGTCGACGATGGAGATTTCGCACAGGGACTCGACCGGGGAGCCGAAGAAGCCTAGAATGATGCGATTGGCCAAGTAGGTGCTGGAGGTGGTGCAGAGGGGAGCGGTTGCCAGGATGATGATGTTGGTCACGAGGGAGAAGAGGTAGACTGGTCGCTTGCCGTACTGCAATGCGATGGCCTGCCAAAAGATGCATCCCCAGCCATAAAAAAGGAACTACATCACCGCATGGTCAGTTGAAAAATCCGTACTTGTTCACATTCGGGCCTGCTTGCCATGATGCCAGTTCCATTGTTGATATCGGTCAAGGTCAAGGACGTGGCGGCGCGAATCGGAGTTACGATTGAATAGACGGCGCTCGACGGGATCGCAATCATAATCGTATACACCACCACACAACTAGTCGCCAGGATCTTGCGCTTCATGGTCCAATTCAAAGGGTCCTCGGGATCTTCACTCGGTGCCGGAACCAAGATAATGTCGCTCTGGCCCTTGCCGTCGGCATGCTTGGAGCGAATGCCGCCGTCCGTGTCAATGAGACGAATGGTCCCGGGCGGGAGCTTCTCGTTGGGGGAAATCCCCTGCTGCATCTCCTTCTCCGACATTGCAAACGACAAAAATACAGACAAATCAATGCAAAGAAAGAAGTATCACTACGAATTGAAGGCGAATGGAGTCGCAAGCCGAACGGTTTTGTATTTCAGGAGATCAGCAGCTTGGCACTCTGCAGGCATGCTTATCATCTACTGATCGGAAGCATCAGGGGTGGCATTGATTGCCCAGCAGAGAACCTCGAACAAATGGTTCAACCACCACGCGATTGTACGACAAGGCAGATCTCTCGTATCTGCGGGGTTGGGGGTTAAGTCCTACTACTGACAAGAACAAGTTGTATGTACATAGTAGCCGTGCCTTGCTGATCAGATTGGGCTAGGGACCTTAGATAAAGCAGGCTGCATTTCGCTTGTGAGTATTGGTCTTTGAAGGGGGGCGGAACCCCCGAGCGGAGCCCGAGTATAGATATGGGACCTTTGAGCGAGATAAGACCCGGCCACGGGCACTGCGGCGCTCCGCTTTTCGTACGGAATAAAGCTTAGCAGACCGTCTTGGCGGCAATCGTCATCGAGTTTACCACCATTGAGAACATTGGAACACCAATTTTCGGACGTCATCGTCAATTCAATTTGCGTAGAACTTGATATGTGAATAGGCTAGGTGACGGTGCAGCCAGGTACGTTCCCAAGACTTGCGAGGGGCTTGAGATCCGGACTTTCGGAGCCTGTTGATAAGCATGCCGGATCCGAGTCATGTCATCCCACCACGATGATCTTTCGGCAAGAAAACACCGAGTATGGCGTAAGCTATAATTCATGGATCATAGACTGCTGGGCACGTTGGATTCAGATGGACAACGAGTACTCTTCCTTCAGCGATTTGTACAAGATCGCTGAATGCCTCCCCGTTAACCTGTCTTCTTTCTCTTCTCCTTCTTCTTTCAAAACAGCGTGGGCATACATCCAAAGTCGTAAATCTTATGCTTCTTGACGGGGAACACCCAGGCTTTTTCGGGGGCAAATATGGGAAGCTAGAAACAACTTAGAAAAAAACAGCACCGTAATTGAGGACCAGTCTGTAGTGTATATTCAATGAGATTCAACCTGAAGCATGCGCATCATACAAATGTCAATGAAGCGGAGCTTGTTGTTCTTGATCTCTCAAGCTCCTCTAAGGTCACTACTATGGATGCACAATTTCCAGCGAGCTGGACGGTACATACATACCCCGCACCTAGCGCATGTCGACCCTCAAATGCGACAAACAGCAGGCAAGAGAGCAGGGCCACAGAGGCAGACTTAGCGCCTGCAGAGGACCAGAGCTACGTTAAAGAATAGCGCTTCTCAACTTCAATCAGCACTCAACGCTGTGGAATATTGAGCCACAGAATTATCTCAAGCGCGAACAACACACTCATCCTTTGCAACAAGAGACCAGCCTGCTTCAAGCTCACCAATGATGGCCGCCGTGAGGACTTGCAACAGGTTTCCTTGAGCCACAGCTGCGCAACTTGCGCGCGCTTCTTCCTTGTCGACAGTCCCTGCCATGGATGTTGTTACAATTGTGTGCATTCACGCTTACCCTAGTTCTGTCTAAGATGGCGCACAAAGCCCAAGAAGACAACCGCCTACCTCAGGGCCTTCGAGGCTGTCAGCACCAATGATACAACTTGCAGGGCTCCCGGGTTTAACAATCCTCTGCCCTGCATATTTGGAAGCTCTGCTGATACCAAAAGGTCCATCCACAGAACTTAGCGAGATGTATAGGCCGCATTCCCGACCCATGTGTGGGTTACAGCACCCCAAATGCACCAATCTCAGCTCCAATCGTGATATTCAGCTGGTCGCATCCACTTGCCCTCATCAAGCTGCCTGGCATAATGAAACTCCCAATATATACTAGCGTCATGCATATAAGCTGGAGAGTGCTGCGATCCTTCAGCCTGATGTTGACAAAGCTTTGGTGATGGATCTCTGGAAGAAGAGGGGTACGATGAGGTCGAATTCGCTCATACTTCTGTCGCTTCAAGTCTCTTGGTAATGCGTCCTTCCATCGCACTTGCAGCTGAAGAAGAATGGCAGACAACACTCCTGTGACACCTTCTGGGCCGCTGCTGTCGGATCTCTGGGAACATCATGGGCCTCCTACCGATCAAGACGTCCTAGACTATATTACGCGAAGGAATCATCCATATACGCCTCTTGAGACCAACATCGACACGGCTCCCACATCCAAGTCAGATCATAGCACCTGGGAATTGCCTCCGAATCGCCTTTGCTCGGCATCATTTGGGGATAAAGGCATGACAGCAACAGTCAATGCTTATGGTCTACTAATGCAATTTGGCGACTACCTAGGAGCCGGAAGATCAGGCTTATTCACTGCAGATCACGAATTTGTGGACGAGCCTTATCAGACCATAGACAGAGCAGAGACTCTCGATAAGATAACCAAACAAAGTTCATTGGAAGATAAGAGTTATGGTCTATCTCTGGATGGTCTTGAATTACGGAAGGAATGTGTGCCGAAGATGAGTTGGAAAAACTGGCGATGGCCCTGCTATGAATACAGCCCAAGCTGCTTCTCTAATCCCGACATCAGCCTCACAGTCGAATGGATGGTTCACAATAAACTCCTCTTACAGAGATGTACCGTGGACAACAAAGGCACCGGCAGTTGCAGAATTGACATGAACTTCTTGAAAGATTTGCGCATACGAGACCTTGATCATACAGGAAACTATGCTGACCCGAGACTGGTGCCTGGGACACTCGAATCTGGCTCAGGCCCTGGCCAATACACGTGGCTTTGGCGAATGCCATACACTTTCGAAACAACAGATGAGAAGGAACACAAACCCGACGCTGATGGCAGTAACCTTGACAATGGCACCCAGCTGGAGCAGCAGACCCAAGAAGCGAACGGGGGGCTGGTCGACCAGAAGCCAGGCAGCATGACCTCTCATCAGGATGAGGATGAGGCTGATGCTGGATTTGTCAGCCTACAACAGCAACCCACGCAGCGTTTGCAATATTTCGAACTCGGAGAAACTCCAGAATCACCCGTGAAAATAGCACTGAGGCCTACAGCGGCAGAACAGTCTACACCGACAAGTAGCAAAGTAAAAAGGGTGGATACAGAGGCAACTGATCCCTTCACAGTGGTCGTAGTGGCTGCTGTGTTTGTAAATGGTGAGCCTAAAAGGTTCGAATCCCAGCAGAACCCTCTCTCACCCTCAACTTGGGCGGGCATATGGAACGAACAGAGTCAGACTGAGTGCGAGAGATCACCCAGACTGGAAATAGTCACAGCCTATCAAATGCTGCTGGTGCCTTCTGCCCACATGGAATGGAGGGACCTTATAATTACAGCAAAAGACGTGGATATAGAACTGTTTCTCAGCAAGGATGCATCTGATTCGACAGGGCTATTTCCGATTGAGCTCACTGATGTGCCGCCCCCAACCAGCACCTCCAAGGATGGCGGTCAAACACTTGATAACCAGTCTGCTACCGGACAATCGACCGCGGCAGGATATGATGCGCTGAACAGCGGCGAAAATGCACAGCAAATGACGCAATTATCAGGTCTACCGACGCACTCATTATCGCCAGCCAGTCACCTCAATTATGTGATGCGGAGGAATCTGGAATACATCCTTTCGGTCTGTTCTATCCCTATTGGTCCACAAATAGCGGACCAAATAGATGGCGAAATAAAGCCTATTGCGCTCACATGTGGAGATATGTCGTTGCACCGTGTCTGTAACTCAGCCAGCTTGTAAGTGTGTCAAGGCTATTCATTCCGCCATTAGCTAATGGCCATGACAGTTTCGCGCTTCAGTTTTTGTTAGAGACAGCCAAAAAACTCGCCCAGTCAACTGAAAAGTCCGAAGGTCTCAGAACCCTCCAGAGCCGAATTCGAAACGTGTGTCTGGGGCATCTCAAATGGCTCATCGTTGCCGAGAAACCCCTAGCTGCCTGCTTTTCAGCCAATTATTGGGTGACAGGGAAAACTTATCCCAAAGAGGATGAGAGCGACTCCTGGCATTCTGATGACGGGGTGACCGACACTCCGTTCCAGATAATCAAAGCCGTAGAGATCCTCAGTGTCTACCAGGATCAGACTGCCAAAAGCCTATGCGAAAGTCTTTTGGGTCAAATTCAGACTCCATGGCTGAAGCTGCTGTCCTCACAGGACCCGCGTGTCAAATTCGCGTGGCCTCATGCGCGGGAAGAAGGCATCAATATCTTCCGATTGGACGATCATGTGTGGATCTGGAGAGCTTTGAAGGCTCTTGCTAGCATGGAGATGTGGGAGACATGGACACTTGGATTCGATAATAAAAAGTACACAATTGCCGATATTCAAAGAGAAATGCTTCAGCGATTTACTACGAAGATTGACGAATCTGGAAGGAAAATGTTAGCTGGTATGATCTCCCACTCGACTCATCAAGCTATTTCTCGAGTGGCTGAACTAACGCGTCTTTATTCTGCAGTCACACGCTCTGTTCGGGAGAGTCGTTTCCTGTTCCACGCGCGTGACACGGCACTATTCTACGGACCTAACTTGGAGTTCTTCCAGCTGAATTCCTCTTTTCGTGAGCCATGGGATAACACAGTCTTTGCACAGACGTACCATGAAGACAACCAAAAGATGATTTGGGACAACGCCATTCGGTATGCCTTAACGATTGCAGGTTCATTTTCCGGCCTGAGGACCAATACATACAAAGGTACTGCGACTCTTGTAAGGGATGCTGTAATAACATTGTTTCGAACCACAAGCCCAAATGGATTTTTCCCAGGCCAACTGGATGAGAACGCAGGAGAGTATCCTGTACCAGTTCTCTACGACGCAGAAAAGTACAGAGATTTCTATTTCCACGCTCACTTTGAGATTTGCTACACTCTCCTGGTCAATACCGACCGACTATGTGACAATTGGTTCCAGACCAGCGATGGGTCATATTCGGACAAGCCAAATGCAACGATTAGTCCAGGAGACCTGTCATACCCAAGCCGAAGCGCCGACAAAGACCCAGAGATAGAGCCCGTCGCTACGGCAGAAATGCACGAACGCAAATGGGTTCGACAAGACACCAATAAAAACAAGGAGATTCGGATAACCATGAAAAAGAGTTTCCCACGGGGAAGCTCATTGGATTCAGGAAAGCTTGTTGACATCGACGAAGAATGGCTGTACAACTATCCTAGTTTCTTTGACAATCCCGATGCTGGGCTCGAATTCAACGAGATACCAATCCTAATAGAACACGACGAAGTTGCAATACCAAGAATGCCTCAAGGAGAATTGGAAATCTCAGAAACCGGCAAGTTCATGTTCAGCGACGGGCCTCTCTATTCACCCATTGAAGTTTTCGATGTGTCAAAGCAGACACATGTTGGAAAGAGGAATAGGAGGCAAAGAGACTCTGAGTCTGTTGTGTGTAACACGAGGAAGGAATTATGGGACAAACTTTCAGCCAAGCGAACGGCTGAAGGTGCAAAGAAACGGCTTATCTTGGTGCCTGAGCCAACTTTCAAAGATTTGCTGATATGTTATCTGACCACACACATGAGCGAGCGAACACAGATAGACTCGTTCTTTGGCAGCCTGGGCTCTTTTGTCGACATTACGAGCAATATATACAACTACTGGGACTCGGAGCTGGTTTTCGCTTTTCACGTCCTCACTGACAAGAGCGAACAACCTCAACAAACTGGGCAGAGCTCCGATCGTGAGGATCCCGTCGCAGGTCAGCGCAAGACAATACGCTGTCGCGTTGGATTTTTCTTCCAAGGTGACATATTCGACCGTCACTGGACTTGCTACTTCCTGAGTTCTAAACATACCGGCATTGACTCGGCACGCTTCAATTCGGGAATAGACCGCACCAGGGATTGGAGGCAGCGTAAAGTCCTGGAGCTGTTCCTCTTGGGCGAGATGATCATAGAAGTGAGAAACAAGACCAGGGAACTCATTCAAGAATATAGACTTGAATTCAATTCAAGTGCTGTCTTATTCACCAACCTTAGCAGCGAGGAATATCTCAGAACAAGTCATAAACGATTGGAGGTGACGAGAGAAACCCTCGAGTCCGTTGACAAGGACTTGAGTAGCATCTTTGACATCCTGACACGATGGGATACCAGAGAGACGGAACGGGCACAGCAACCTCGATGGACACGCAACGACGAACGAAAGTACCGTGAAAGTATCACCAGATTCAGAGCAAGCATTATATATATGTCGTCGGACCTGAGACGTATACATGCGGATGTCAAGGCTTTACGAGACAAATTCGATATAACACTGTCCAGAAATCTTGCTAATATTGCCGAAGGCCGAAGTCTACGTGAATCAGAAAACATGAGACTTTTCACTTATGTCACCGTTGTATTTCTGCCTCTCGGCTTTGCAGCTAGCATATTTTCTATGGGAGGAACGCCAGAGACAGCTCTACTGGTCAACATGATCATATGTGCGATCGTGGCCCTTTTGTTGACAGTGGTCATGCTGATCAACGCTAAAAGACTCGCAAGCATGACAAAAAGCGCCTCGGACGCAATTCACGAATATTCGAAAGACAAGATGAAAGCAAGCTTCATGATGAAGCATCGCGAGTCATCAGGCTATGAAGTTTCTCAGAAGACGCGTCGAGCCGGAAGTGAAAAGTCCTGGTTCTTGTGGTTTTGGTTCAAGTACCTGCTTTTTGAGGTCCCCGCCCGCAGAGTCATTATCGCTTGCCAGATTCTGAAAATTTCAAAGAATACTTCGGAAGGTTCCAGAGATACACAGCCACCTACAGCCGCAGCCGATATCCAAGGAGACTTGGAAACTTTCAAGTCCCTGCCTGTCCAGACCTCCGCCGCAACAGAAGCTTCATCCAACCCATGGGCGGTTCTACAAGTACTAGGCGGGTTTGTTTGCTCGCCTCTTTTCGTAACCTCTTGGTGCCTGCGAATTGTCCTACTGAATTTATTTGACCTTCTGTATCTTTTTGTCCGTAAGTCATACACCTTTAAATGCACTTTTGCACAAAAAGATGTCATTGATACTGGCTTACCGCATACTAGATCTGGTATCTCTATTGATGTCAACACTACCATCTACCCAGGTTGATGCGAACTCGACCATTTGGCTCACGTCTCAAGAGCTGTGGCGCCCTATCAGAAGGCTTGATCAACGAGTCAAGAGGGGCCAGAACTCCATGCGAAAACAGGACAAGTCAGATCAACCTAAAGACGAAGGCCTAGAAACGGACAGAACCTCAACAGAAGACATAGGCTGAACTATGCCCTTTCAGAGTTGGCTGAATGAATTTCCATGACCTGTATTAGGTTGAAAGAACACAATCTGGGGAAGCCACAAGTAGTCGAGCGGCTAAGCATCAGCTCAGCATCATCACATCGATGAGATTTTGGTAGGCAACATGATGCATAAGATCAGCGAATGGACGCAACGCAACGAAGAACGTCAATTTATCTTCAACCACTTAAGCTATCTTGCGCTTGTAAGCTTTAGCTACCAAGTGTCCTCCATATCGATCCAAATCAAAGCATTTATCCCTCAGTGCTCATTGGGGCCAGCATCACAGCATGCATTGGTAGACCATTCCTGCACATCCTCGCGCTCCGTGAGAGCTATACATGGCAATCGTCAGCAACTTCTTCTACATGGTTCGAAGTCATGGAAATATGTTACCTGGGGCAGCCATGACGGCAGCGACTGAAACAGCCAGCAGAGTGATGATGGACTTGAAGTTCATGGTGTCCAGATGTGAAGATCCAACGTTATTGGAAGACTTTGTTTTAATAGTGTGTAAAGGTCTTTGTGTTCGGAAAATGATTGAGTTTGAACTGAATCTCACGCTGAAAGCCGGAATGACTCCAGTATTTATAGACTTTTCCCACAGCCTAGGTCACGGGCGGATACATGTTCTCGGATCGTTCCCCTGACAGCTGGAGAATATCACTTCCTCGTTTTCGGACAGACTAATCCAGCTCCAGGACTCCGAGACTGAATCGAGTTTGGGGTGTATCAATGCACCAGTCGGAGTTGAGAGATGGATGTTGTGATAGGTAGTGGCTGAAGGATTTACTTGGCTAAAGGATTCGCTGGTATGATACTGCTGATCTGAAGGGTAATATGACCCGACGATAATGGAACGTGCGGGTCATGTGTTAAGCGAAGCTGCGATAATGATCTGATTCTATTTTATACCCCAGGTTGTTTCTATAATGTGGCTTCCTTCAATCTTGGTTAGTCTATCAGTTGAGCCTCGATGTAACGCCATGCAGGTGGGCGATCCACAATGAGACATACAATGTATTTTCATAAATTGAGTTTGGTTAAGTGAGACATGACAACGATCATCGCACTGCAAGCTCATAGTACGGTAATATATATATGTAACCATGTAATTATCTATCGTTCACCATGTTTGATTTTTTTGAAGCATAGGACCGACTTGGCCGAGAAATCAAGCTTATCAATCCGGTGCGCGACTCGCCGCTAGCGCTGATCCTAAAGAATCCTTTGAGGGGAATCCATGAAGGCAATCCATGAGGGCATGGCTGCATAAATATGGCACAGTTCATAATCATCCGACTCTTGAAGACGAAATGGACAGGGCTTTCGGATGTGTCTGTGCCGGACTCGACTGACTCCACTCGGACACTCAAGGCAGCAAAGGTGACTTGCACCTGAGACTTGTCCATATCTCGAATTATTTGTTTTGGTTGTGAACCCAATTCTGTCAAATCTCATCGCAGATTGAGTTCCTGGACCATGGCTCTCTTTCCAAAGACCAGAGGTTATGATCGCGTTGACGACGAAGAATCCGCGGATCCTTTCGACTCCGAGAGCAGTGAGACTCTCCTGAAAGGCGTACAGAGACGAGAGAAAACTCGGTCGCCTTTTGTTCCATGTATGAGCTGTAATGTCGCCGGTTTCATGACTCTTGGCTTGTGCATAGTTGCGATTGTTCTGATCACTATCAAATGCACAATCCTATACGAAAGGAGAGGCAGCAATGCTCCCAGATGGCGACCGGCATTTTGTTTGTTTCCCAATTGCTGTCCGATTACAGTCTAAAGGCTAAACATGCATGCAACAGCACCATTCTACGACATGATGGATATTCCAATCATCACAAAATACGCCGACCACTCACCGGCGCCCAACGCATCAGACCCAAGACACATATACCGGCTAGACCCCAGCCCCGAGGTTGACGCAGCATGGACACGGATAGCCACTGCGAGTGCAATATACCCAGTGTCGGCCGAAGACATTGCACGAGCCGGCAAGAACCCAGACTACGCCGTCGATGCGCCGGAGTCGTGGAATTACCCGCCCGGCAAAACCAAGATGATGGGCATCGAAGCCTTTCACCTGTTGCACTGTCTCAACGCCCTGCGCAAGGGCCTCATCACCACCTACGACTATTACTGGGGCTCTCACTACGGCTTTGCCCCGCCTGCCGTGTTTGCGCGTCATCTCAACCACTGCGTCGATATGCTCAGACAACATCTCATGTGTCATGCCGACCTCGTACCCTTCACCTTTGATTGGCGCATTGGTCAGACTAAACCCTACGCTGATTTTGGCATTCAGAAAACGTGCATTGACTTTGACTACTTGCTCGACTGGGTGGAGGAGAACAAAGATCCACTGGCTGAAGAGCGGGTAAGTTTGATTTTGTCCTCTCAGCCATCCTACTTCTATGCACACACTAATGCTCATTTCTCAATAGTGGAGAGCTTTGGAAAAGCCCGAGGGCGTATTGCAGAAAGAAGCTCCACTGGATCTGCCACAAATCACCAATGACTCTGTTTGGAGCAAGGATCACACAATGGTATTGGAGACCCTTGCCGGGTTTGAAGGTAGAGAGTATTGTCTAGGGACCAAGTAAGGCGTTTCTGGATCACAAGTAGGAAGCGAGGATATATGGTGCCATATCAGATAAATAGAAGTGTTGATCGAATTCATGAACTAGAAAAAGAAGCACCAGACTTTTTTCGAAAAAGTTATCACTGCCATTGCACAGAAAAACCTCGGCCCCCTCCTCAGTCGTTTGCTTCACCTGCACCGAGTATGCAGCCAATGAAGGAGGGGAGCTCTTTGTTGCCTGGAAGAGATGAAACTTGACTGGCCAACCACGACAAAGGGCCCGTTTGCATAACTTCCTCGTCACTGCCCCCCACCCAGGCAGGTGTCTTGATTCAAAATAGTCTTGATTTCATTCAACCTGGTGGTGCAATGGTAAGCACCTCTCCGATAGGGCTGGCGAATTTTAGGGCGAATCAAACTAATACCCACTGGAGGTCTGTGTAAGAGAATTTCTGGGTTCGAATCCCAGTCAGGTTTCTTTTTTTGCATTTTTGCGTTTTCTCTTTTTCTGGTTCCCTCATCAGCCTGATTCAATCAGATCACTGTCTTTGTTCTGTGGATTAAAACAGGGTGACAAGATAAGTGATGAGTAAAAAGGAAAAATCACTTGCCTCTCCGCACGTGAATTTGGCACAGATCTTGCTCTGGGTCAACTTCGTCCCTCTCGAGGCAGCAAACGCAGCGATCTTACGGCCGTGCTGCCACTGCCCCCTTGGTCGACCTCATTCTTAAAAAGTCTCTATCGAGTGAAAATGTCGTGGTTGTCTCAATGATTAGTTGGCCTCTCTCCGCTTTTCGATTTTTACGCTTTTGTTCAGTGAAGCTTCGATTTTATTGCCCCCCGCGTTACGCAAAGCTAAGAATGGTCGTCATGTCAGTTTATATTTCAAGGGTGTGAGCTCATCACACGTCTTCTCTCATGCATATTGTAAGAAATAAAAGATGGGTTCTTGGTGTGTTTTGTCTTTCTTCTTTGACATTTGTATCTCTCTTCTCCATTCTAATCTAATTTTGGCTGCTATTCGATGTTTATTCTTGGTCTGGGTTGCTTCTCTTCTGGATCCTGCTTCAAAACACGCCAATCATTTCGCAGAGATGAGCAATCAACTTCCTGCCAGATCCGCTCAAATATATTCAACAGAAGTGCATCAGGCATGAATGATGCTTGCAGTGATGATGCACCCTGTTCCATCATCTTCACATTCATGGTGGTAGACAAGTCTCGCAATCTTTTCATGAACCATGCTCTTGTGTCTCCTAATGGGTCCGCAGCGGCAGCGCCAACAGAAAACTGCCAAATTGGTAGATCAACTGTAGAGCACAGCCTGATGTGAGGCTCTTCTAGTGCTTGTTTCAGCTCTTCTGCCAAAATGTACAGCTTGTTCGACGTGTTGTTCGGCCATAGAAGGGACAAGAAAAGTTGAATCGAGCGACGGAGTGTACGAATATGGTGATCCGAAGTCCCCAAAAGGGTGTCGACTTCGGATCGCAAACGCATGATGCGGGATTCTATCAGTCCGTCCGCCTCAGTCCTTGCCGTTGTTGGGGTCGCGTGAAAGTTATCGATGGCTTCACGAAGACGGTTTGACCGACAACGAATATAATGGATGTCTAGTAGATTTGGTGTATCCTTGTCGCATAATGCTTGAATAAGCTGCTTGTGCATGCCGCGTGCAGCTGGGATATTGTGTGCCATGGAGGCGCTGCTCAAACATTCAGTTCCGGTGATGCGAATACGCAATGCCACAAGTTGCTTACTAGAGTAAGAAGTCTGATAGCCAAGGCGGAATGTCATTATTTCCAGACGATCGCCTGAGCTTAATCATTTGGGCCAAACCTTGGATGTGAATCTCCATCGCGTTGACATCGCTACCAAGGTGCTGCGGAATGTTGAGTGAACATGAGATTTATGTTTTGATAGATGACCTCGACTCACCTCTGCCCAAGTCAGAGTAAAGACTGCACTCAATAAACCGTCGGTCAATTCTGCTGGTGTATTGAGCCGGTCATTAATCATTTTGATCGCCCTGCCCTTGCGTATGGCCGACTCATGTGGTCCCCACATGCACCGATGGTGGGGGTCGTGCTTCAGCCCTATAGAGACAGACGCTTCGACAAGAGCTGGCTCAGATAGGAGCAGATGAACCCAAGTCGTCTCAGCGGCAGACCCAGGACCCCCTATACCTTCGGGAAACACGAGAGGTCGGAACTTGTATAATACTGAAATCTCGTGTGAACAAAGACTCGGTAATGGTGGTAGTCTCTACTCACAATAACTGATGGAAGAGGTAGTATGGTTGATCAGGGTCAACAGAGGCTGGTCAACATCTGGCTCGGGAGTAGTCGGCGTCCAGTATTCGTCATGTCTGTGATTGGGGCTCAGTCTTTGACGTGACCAAGGCGATGGGCTCTCCAATAGTGCGTCTGCAATAGGCTTTTCGCGGCGTTCCTCAACTAAGCGTTGTCTCCTTTTGGCAAAGTTCACCTTATTGATGTGCGCCCTCATCCGTTTGGTCTCCGCAGCACCCTGAGTCGGAGCATTGCTCGTGTTCAGGAACGTTAGCTGCAACCCCATTTCGTCCCATGTCGAGGTGCTTTCAGCAGCAGTGATGAGGTGGCGGACGAAGTCGGACGTTGAATGACCGGCTTACGGGTGGATGTCAGAGGATGCACCCGCCAAGCGATCGGCAGAGGCTAAGATCTAGCGTGTCTATACCCTTTTAGGAAAATCGAATCTCTTGGCAGGGTGGAGCCATTCAATGGACATTCTAAATCCTGCGCATAGCTCCAAGTATAGATTTGAGACCGACGACCCAGAGAGAATGGTATAAATAATAGAAAGGGGATTGCATTTGAACCTGCTCAATTGTTCTTCATTCCTCACAGTCATATCAAGCAATTCAAAGCGCAAACAGACCATACTTCTTCTCCTTCATCTGTTCCTCCATCGCATCTCTATGGCATCCACAGCCACCAAAGTAATGCGGGCATGGCAGTACACCAACGCCGCTGGTGGCCTGCACAAGAGCTTGACCCTCTCCTCCACCGCAGCACATCCCCGTCCAACAACACCACCAAAATTAGCCAAAGATGAATTGCTCGTTCGAGTACGCGCCGCGGCGCTCAATCCCATCGACTACAAACTCGCAGAGCTCCCCTACGGCATGTCGCGCGCCATGATCTCGGTACCAGCCAGTCCCGCCATGGACTTTGCCGGCTCCGTCGTTGCTCACGGCGCCGAGACGGCATTTCCCGTGAAAGCAGGCGACTCGGTTTTCGGCCGTCTCGATCCGGGCCAATTTGGTGCACTCGGCGAGTTTGTGGTTGCAAAGTCGTCCGGGTGCGCCGCCCTCCCTAGCACAGTGAGCTTTGAACACGCTAGCGGCGTGGGCTCGGCTGGGCAGGTGGCCTACCGAAGTGTCGTGTACAACGTCCCCGAGCCCTCGCAAGAGGCGTCCGCGGCAAACGCCAAGTTTCGCATCTTTATCAATGGTGGGAGTGGCGGCACTGGCACATTTGCTATACAGATTGCAAAATTGCTAGGCTGCCAGGTCACTACGTCCTGCTCATCTGCCAATGTAGAATTGTGCAAAACTCTTGGTGCCGACGAGGTTATCGACTACACACGAGGAAGCATTGTCGACACTCTCAAAGCGAAGGGTCAAGTCTTTGACCTGGTGATAGACTTTGTCGGCCTTCCTTACGACTTATACAAGGCATCCAACGACTTCCTTGTGCCCACCGGAAAATACGTACAAGTCGGGGCAGGAATGTCGTTGAGCGACATGGGCAATTTGACATCACGCATGATGTTGCCCTCGATTCTCGGGGGCGGATCACGCAAGTTTGTTCTGGAGGCGGTTAAGAATAATCATGCAGAGCTGTCGCGACTTGGACAGTGGATAGAAAGTGGAAAAGTTCGGGTCGTGGTGGACGAAGTCTTTCCATACGAGGATGCACCAAAGGCGTATGAAAAGCTAAGAACAGGTCGGGCGAAGGGTAAGATCATTGTCAAAGGTTCACCGTAGCGATGCTCTACTTTTTACATTATACTTTCACTTTCATTTGATATGATTAGTATACAAAGCAATTTAACATAGAGCATCCGTCCATTTCGAAGCAATCTCTTGCGATATGCGACAAAGTCAGGTTGTGCGCCGTGGATTTAGCGCCCACAGCGTGCTTAGTGTCGAGGTTCAGCGCTAGACCGCCATCACTACGCAACGGCATCCAGCGGAACATTTAGTGGACCACCATGAGCTATATTCGCACCAAGGACTTTAACTCAGTCAGACGTTATTCTCTTCAACTTGGCCATGCTTGATGATTGGTTGTGTTTTCTTAGCTGATCACTGGAACAGAGGAATCAGTGTGGTATTGCGACGGCTCAAAAGTCTTACGTAGTTAAACATGTTCCTCAAATTTGCCATTCCACGCTCGCGAAAGGGCCTCATCACCGCCCTTAACCAAGAAAGGCAAACGGTCCCTGTCTCCTCTTCGTTATTAACGCCAGAATAACGAGGGAGCAGTTTGGCCCCCTTAGCGAAGAGGCTAATAAGCGCGATAGCATACACAGTAGCACCTCACCTACCTGCTCGCCTTTGTTAGCTCAAGATCGCTCTCCCGCAATGATAGCCGCTCGCTCCTAGTCCTAAATGATATAGATCACCGGCTACATGCTGCATACATGAGGTATCGAGGACCCCTATATACCACCAAGTACTTGCTTGCTTCCCCAACGCAGCGGGAAGTGGCTGGGGGTGTATCCTTGATCGCCAGGACCACGCTTTCTGTAACGTCTCCGAAATCAGTAGCGTCCTCCGGAGAATGACTGGCAGCCCAAAACACGTTGATGCATACATAGTATCTATTGTGAGCATTTTATCTCTTTTGATTCGCCAAAACTGCATGACGGGAACCTATCTAACCTTTTATGGGATCGCTTGTCTTGGCGGATGTGGCAGTCGTTGCTTCTCGACGGTAGTAAATGCATGTCATTGACGGTGGTTATTGTATTTCCCATGTACAGATAGAATAAGAGAAATAATCACCAAAGCATATAAGTATTTGGCATTGCGCAGCACTTTCAGTGAAAATTTCTGTCACATTTCATCAATATTTACGTATCTCCAGTTCAAAACTTTATGCTGCTTTGAACTTCCATGATAATCACAATGCCCAACGAAACACAGCAGGCTGGTGCTCCCATGAAGTGAGTTATCAAAGTTTGCTTCAAAGCTCGGGTACAATCCTAACCACCACCAGTCCCAAGAAGCACCTTTCTCAGAAGAAGCGAAAGACTGCCTCCAAGAAAAGCGGCCCCGAGATGTAGGATTCAGGCTTCGGCATGCAATTTTATCGATATGATCTGACGTGAAGATAGTGCCAGCGCTCGAGACCAAGGCTACCTTGACGTACAACTTCTTGGGATTGGCTCGCAGTTCGACGAAGACCTTACCGCAATGGGACCACATCAACAGTACCCGGGTCAAATCAAAGACAACAATGAATGAATGGCAACGGCCCACACTTACTGACCTGGTAAGGAGCTGGTAGGAATGGGAGCAAACGGTTTACATCAATATTTGCATTAGCTTTTCAGATTAGCATTACCTCTCAGATGTTGTTCGCTTAGTTTCCGCGTTAGAATTGCCTTCTAGCCTAGGCTCTGTTGATGATAGATGATTTGCCTCATTATTATGCCTTACCATATGGTACTTTGCATTCACACAAGCCCATTCGTCGTACAGCTAAAGTCAAAACTCACTACCAGAATCCTTCGTATTCGACCCGATCCTAAAAAGCCAGACTTGCATATCGGAGCTTGGCAAATTGATTAGAACTGATCGTTTTCGAAGTCATTAGAATATTTGGTCCGATTTATTGGTCTATTATGGCTGTATGGTAGAATGACTAGGAAGTCTCAGATCCCCGGCAGTCTATACATGCACAAATTAATTTTACAACATCCAACCAGAGCTGTTGCAATTTGTGTAATTGGAAATAAGCTATCGATGGAGTCGTTCGAAGTGAAATAAAACCTATTAGTCCTTATGGCACCGCTGTGCTTGTATTACACCTCTATTCATTTATGTTGGCAAGATTGCTATATTTGTTTAGTCATTTGGAAGAATGTACCTGCATGATACGCCACATGTGAGCTGAAGTATGTGGTCATTAGTTTACAGCCTCAGGCGCGCCGTTGGTCCAACGGGAGGGGTTCTTTTCCGTCTATATGCATGTTAGAAGCTTGAACTTTCAGAGGTTCTTTCTCGGTATTGCTTTCACTTCTTCAATACCGTTGGATAACTGCAGGAGATTTACCAGAAATCAACTTGCGGTATCCTGTGGTATTACACAAGAGAAGAAAGCAGATACTATTGAATCTATGGCCAGCCTGCATTCTATATAGCTTCAATACGAACTTCATGCGTATCTGATCTCAATACAATCTCTTCATCTCGTGTAGCCACCGCCCCAGCGCAATCATAGGATATCCGTGCCGAGAACTGGCATAGTCCAACCAGAGTATATCTGGAAAACCCACACTGACATACTCCTTTTGCACCCATGTGGCTCCAGGTCCAGCACCAATGCCCATGCCAACCTCCTTATTCACTGGACTTCCCGTCCGTGTCCGGACAAGATACCCGACAGCTCTCGTCACGGCGATATCGGTTGGTGGAACGAATGCCAGAAGTCCCATGATTCCCCATGCCGTCTGCGTGGGTGTGCTCACGCCGCACCCGGCCATACTGGCATCACTATACGAGCAGACGGCCTCGCCCCACCCACCATCCGCATTCTGTGTTGACTTGAGCCACGATAAAGGGCGTACGATCATGTTGTTGATCGTCTCCAAAATCTCTCCGTCGTGTTGGAATATGTTCTGGACACTCATCAAGCCGCACAATACACTGCTCGTCCCGTTCAGATAGTTGACGTGCCATCGACTGCCCCAGACCCCTGTTACGGGTTCCTGCGCCGACTCCAGAAAAAGGATTCCTCTACGGCACGATTGTTGAATCCGTTGGCCGAGAAGAGGGTCCAAGAGAGGAGAATAGGTCTTTGTGGTCGAAGAAGACAAGATCGACAGGACCAACCCCAAGCACTCTAATATCCGACCCGTGATATCGGGTACGCTAGGATCATAGAATTGGTTTCCTTGACCAAAAGGAAATAGGTTGAGGTACCGGTGATCATTGTTCATGTCGAAACATGCCCAGCCACCGTCATAGCATTGCATGCCGAGTAACCAATCGATAGCACGAATGCAGGATTGCGAAGTCACTTCTGAAGGGTTATGCATGATGATGGTCATGATCGCCACCAGTGTGTCATCGGTGTCCGGGTAGTAGCTGTTCTGCTTCGAGTTAGTACTTTGACCTGCGGAAGCTCCAGGATGAAGAGATCTCACGCAATACTGGAAGGCCCATCCTCCCGGTGCTAGCTTGTAGTTTCGGACACGATAATCGCCCTGTGTATCCAATATCTGGCGCGATTTGAACCACTGTACTGTCGAGTCCATTCTGCTATCAGCTTGGCCTGACTCAAGTAGACCTAGAGCCATCAGGGCCGTGTCCCAAACAGGGCCAATGGTGACTTGCATCCTAATTCCAAAATCATCTTCCCAGAGACATGTGTCAATGGCTTTCAGAAGATGCTGGATAGCTGGGTGCTGTGTCGAGAATCCTTCTGCGTGGAGGGCCATAACAGCGGCAAAGTTGGAGTTCCAGAAAGCCCCATAACCACCTGCGTCCAGATGGTCTAGTATATACCGCACGCAGCAAGAAAGCGCATACTTTCTCGACATGGGCACTCGTCGCAATATCGGCTCAAGGACTCCCAATGCCTTGTCAGCAAGGCTGCCACAGAACCTTCCCGTCTCGCCGTCCTGCCACAGAGTGCTGAGTGGAGGTGTGAAGTGCAGGTGCTTGTCACTAGGATCCACAAATAGTTCATCAAGAAAGTCCTTGGCCACGATACGGTGGACGGGGCGGTGATGCCTTAGGATCATGATGGGAACAGCTGTGACACGTGACCAGTAGCTGAATGCGTAGATGCTCACGGGTGCGGACGCGGGCAGTAGTATGAGCTCGGCAGGCACCTGGGCCATCTCGTTCCAGTCAAGGATACCCATGAGAGCCAGCTCCAGCTGGGTGAAGACTCCTACTTTGCTGATTCCGCCTTGTGACAGAATGAAAGACCGGGCCCGCTGCATCGGATGGCTCTCGACAGCTACACCCAGGAGTTTGAGGGCGAAATAACCTTCTGTGGTGGTTGACACGTCTCCGGGTCGGTCCGGCAGAAGACCCCAAGATCCATCCGAGGCATTTTGCTGAGCCAGTATCCATCGGCTCATCTTTTCTGCTTCAATCTCTGAAAGAGGGGGGCCCATCATCTTTCGTAGACAAATGTACCCAGCCGTGAAGCCAACAGTGGCTCGTAACTCCGTGAGCCAGTGGCCGTCTGGTTTCATTGCATGATGTGCATAGTCTGCTGCAAGCTGCACGGTATTTGCAACCGAGTCTCGCAGACTTTCGGTGTCAATCAGTTCCTCTGACATGTTCGATTCCTGATTTACCGTGGAGCAAAAATGAGTTGGAAATGTTAACGATCCAGGCGGCCGGAAACACTAGACTGTCACCAGTGCTTTACATATATGTAAGCCCAGGTCTTTCTGCAAGCGAGCGGCCCGGGACCACATAACATCCCCTTCGGCCGAACGATCCACGGAATCCGATACATAGCTGAGTCATATTGATACAAAGAGAGACAAATGAGCTCAGCGTTTACGTAGCCCGTGACGGACAAGCGATGCGCGCATTCTCGGATGATCTGACTTTGGAAGCGAGACCCCTTAGCGTCATGCAGTTGGAAAGAACTATCCATGTGGGAACCCTGGAAAACGCCAATAGAGCAATGAACATGTGGAGAAACAACGACAAAGACGGCTAATAATAGTGTACACATCAGCAATATATGCATGCAGGTAATTCTCGTGCTTATCGTACATCCACATTCCATGCGATTCACCATTTGATACAAGATGTGTAGGAAATATGACATGATCCCAAGTGATTGCCCTTCTGTTGTCTTTTTATTGCTGGAACACCATGGATCACGCTTTCATGATGGACGAAGCTCTGAGAATGAGCAACCTTTTTGTCATTTGCTCCGCAGTGGTAAGTGTTTCCAGGCGAACCGAATATATTCGGTCGTACAATCTGACAATGCGCGACTAGACTGTGGCTTTTTGGGTCATTGGTGAAGCGTTGTACAACATCTTCTTCCATCCACTCCGCGCTTTCCCAGGCCCGCTGCTATGGCGCGCCTTTCGTTTTCCCTATGTCATCAAGGCAATGCAAGGGCGTCTTGCATTCGACATGCTGCCGATACATGAGCGATACGGGCCCGTAGTGCGCATTGCTCCCAACGAGCTGGCGTTTGCGCACGCGACGGCCTGGCGTGACATCATGGGTGGCAAGCAAGATTTCGCAAAATGGGACGAGTACTACAGGGTGCAAGACCGTCAGCCTACGAACATCATGTTTGCACCAGCTGAAGAGCATGCCAAGATGCGGCGAGGAGTAAGCGTCGGCTTTTCCGACCGGGTGCTACGAGAGATGGAACCTCTGATTCAAAGCTCAATTGCCGTGTTTATGCGACGGTTGCGAGACCAGTGCAAAGCGCCCGAGATCAATGGCAAGATTGACATGTCAAAGTGGTTCAACTTTACGACATTTGATCTTATTGGCAATTTGGTCATGGGAGAATCTTATCATTGCCTAGAGGACGCCGATTACCATCCCTGGGTGCGACCCATTTTCCAGGTTACATACATTAGTGCCATCATGTCCTCTCTCAGCCACTACCCGTGGTTCAAGTCAAATCTTTTGCGCCTGTTCCGACCAATCATCTCCAGAAAGATTCTCAACCACCAGGCATACACCAGGGCGAAGCTCGCCAAACGTATGCAGGTCAAGCGAACCGACCTTGTTGAGGCTATGTTGGATTTTGACAAGAATAATGTGAGCTAAATTTCTAGATGTTTTGTCACTTACACCGTCGCGAGATGAAACTTATGTACTGACGACTACTTCAGGAAGCTGAAATGGACAAAGTCGTTATGAATGCCTCCGTCCTCATTGTGGCCGGCTCGGAGACTACCGCCACCACGCTCTCGGGTGTCACTTATCTACTTCTCAGCAATCCAGACAAGTTAGCTCGTCTCACAGATGAAGTGAGAAATGCTTTTCAGAGCGAAGAGGACATCACCATGGCCAAAGCTAGTCAGCTGGATTACATGTTAGCGTGCCTAGAGGAAACCATGCGCTTGTATCCGCCGGTGCCGATTGGGATGCCTAGAATCGTTCCCAAGGGCGGTCGTTTCATCAGTGGATCATTTGTGCCCGAAAGGGTATGTACCATCTTGCTCCATTTGATCACATTTATGCTGACAATTCAGACCCATGTTGCCATATGGCATCGGGCGCTATACCGCAATCCGGCCTATTTCACAAACCCCACCAGCTTCTGTCCAGAGCGTTTTCTCGGAGATCCAAAATTTGCGGGCGACGAGCGAGATGTCCTCCAGCCGTTTCATATTGGCAAGCGCAATTGCATTGGCCGATCGTAAGTCACCCGCTCCCGTAATACGACAAGTATTGATTGGCTTACAAAAGTATACAGCCTCGCGTATATAGAGATGCGCTTGATCCTTGCTCGTATGCTCTTCAACTTTGACTTGGTACTGACGGAAAAGGGTCATGACTGGTTGGCAGATCAGAAGGCGCACAACATATGGTCCAAGCCACCGTTATATGTACAATTAAAAGCCAGGAATCATACCTAGAGGGGACGTCTCATCGTTGCATGGCACAGGGGAGCAAATCACGCAGCTAAGCAGTGAGACCAATAAAGAGAGAAATGTGATCAATGTGTATCACATAAAGAAGATGATCGATCAGAATTCGTTATTCAATTGTAAACATTATGACAAAAGCGTACGCAGCCGACGACGTTCTCGTAACGAAGGACTCATAACATTTTGCATTCATGGAACAACCCCATTGAGACTATTTCACTACTATTTCACCTTGTAGTTGGGATACTGCTGCGACAGGTATTTCAGTTCTCCCGCCAACCCAAGATTGGCAACAGGATCCAATCCGAGCAGCGTTTTCTCCTCTGCGCTCAGCGTATCCTGGATCTCCTTGGGTAGCTTGGCCGTCCAGTTGACCTGCTGCCGAATGTGCGAAGAGGTGTAGTACCCAAACAGCAATGCCCGGTCCTCGTCCTTGGTGACGTTTGCGCCGCTGGTGTGCCAGACGCGTCCGTCCATGGCAATGATGTCGCCTGCATTGGCCTCGAACGGAACAAGCAGCTCGGGCGCATTTTCTGGCAGCTCATCCCGGGTGACGATCTTGTTGGATCCCGGTATATACAGGGTTGCGCCGTTCTCCTTAGTCACGTCGGTGAGACACCTATGCTCATGCATTAGTCCTGCGGATGCGACGGGGTAACGAGTATGGAACTGCTATTGTTCTTACCAGATGACATTCATTGCCTGCACCTTTTTCCAAGGTTCCTCAAACACCAAGCTCTGGTCCGAGTGCAGCGCCATGGACTGAGACCCGGGCCTCGCAATGTTGGCCGTAAAGTTGGAGATTATGAACCCGTCCCTCAGCACCGTGGCCGCCATCTCCAGCGCTGTCGGGTGGAAAATCAGGTCCCGGAAAACCTTGTCCAGCTCCATCAGGTAAAAGATGCGGACATTGCTGGGATTGGGGTCGAGGAAGGAGAGATGGGATTCCTCGCCCCTTGCCTCGGCCTTTTCCTTTACTTTCCATAGCTTGTCCAGAACCTCGGCGGCCTGCTCTTTGGACAAGAGCGAGGGAATACGGACCCAGCCGTGCTTTTTGAAATGCTCACGAGCTTCGGCATTTTGGCCCTCAATCGACATTATGAGAAAAAGGTTTTTTTGGTAAGGCGCAGTATACAAAATAGTTGTGACTGTTTCGATTCAGTTGCGAAGTAAACGAAGCGGGGAAGCAAAGACTGAGGTAACAAATGTGGCGAATATCCAGAACAAATGAGATAACTGTTCCATATCACATCCACTATCACTGAATGCCCCAGTCCATCTATACAATATTGGAGTCTTGTTGGGGGTAACGTCTGACATGCGTCTTGCAACCCCATTTTGTTGCATCCTGATAAGGTCTGGGAGACATGCACAAATTTATCCGCCTGGTCGGACTGTGCTACAGAATTCTTTCGCATCGCCAACTCAGTATGCTCTCAATCAGGATGGCTACTTCTTTATTCTCTACTTCAAACTCGCGCTCATTTGATCTGGTAATGAAGGCGTTAACAAATAGGTAGGAGCAAATGCATGTTGTTAGAACAGACTTTGGGATTCTAGTCTCCGCAATACACAGTCTTTGATTGGCCTAGATCGCCCAGCAGACTCCAGAACTCGCTGTGGAGCAATGCATAGGTACCTACTTGCTCCCTGTTAGTGGTCTCCCCGCATAATCCATGCCCGAATCTCGCCAACAACAGCCATTTATGCTCCTGGATGTGGTTGGTATGACCGTGAGTCAGCACACAAAGTCGACGCTCATTGAGCGTTACGCTGTCCTTGTTGATTTATCTGTCAATGCGGATCTTTCCGTAATCGGGATCAAAAGCCCTGCACGTGACCATGAACATTGCGACTGGGCGTCCGGGTACCTGAAGCCGCCGCTAATTAAGTAAATAAATAGACTTGTTTTTAGACTAATTCGAAAACCCCAAACTGTCATGACTCGACTATTTGAGGTTGAAGATCGAACTCTTCTCGGCATGACCGGCATCTCTTATGGTAGATCTGTGGTGCGTCTCCGAGCACTTTTGGTAGTTGGAATCTAGAAGCGCGCAGAGCTCTATTGCTATGAACTTTCAGGTCTGATACCTCGGAACAGTTGTCTGGCTATTTGGCAACGCAAGCACTAAGACGCGCGATACGGCAGGAGAAGGTACAATAACGCATCGTCAGTATCTACAAGTAGGGGGCCATGAAGAAAAAAACCGCAGTGTTTGCCAATGACTTGTTCTACTTGGTACTTTGGATTTGGATTGCGGTTTTGTCCTTCGCCCAGGCACGGGTAAAAGATCATATCAAGCGCCAAAGAGAAAGTTTACGTGAGTGGGCTGCCCATTACATAGCCTGGAAGGGTTGTACCTTATTCAAGCAGGCCAGCGGACGTTGAAGGAAATTTGATGCAAGGATAACAAGATCTTGATCAGATGTTGTGCAAGCAAAATGGCCCCTATAGAGGATCCAGGATCTATTGAATTTCCCCATCTCAGCGCAGCGGATCTGGAAATGCATCGATGAATTGCATGTCATACGCGGCCAGGCTTGTCCAAGAGGGCTATTTAGCGCTAAGGCGTTCTGAGCACAGGCCTAGCTACACCTATGCGGGTTAACCCACTCAATTTAGCCCTCCGCTCTAGGCTGCAAAGGCTTCAGCTTGCGGGTGCGCTAGTTGTGTGGCTGGCTGAAGAATAGCTGTCGTGCAATATCCGAAATGAAAAGGCGTCCTTGCGAACAAAATCATGATTGGTCAATAAGCGCTTTGGGCTTGAGGCCTCAACCTAGTTTGAAATATATATGTCAACAATGTCATGTCGATTTGCGATGTCTTTTGGGAAGTTTGTTTGACTCGTACCTCACTCATTACATTCCTTTAGTATACTGCCATTGTTGCAGGTAACATTCTTTTGAAAATGCTGTCGAGTGCTCTTACGCTGTCATGCCTCCTCTCGGCCGCCATGGCCGGCGCTTTGCCCAACAAGCGCCAAGAGTCATCTTCGGATACAGGAGTGAGCTGTATGACTGACATGGGCTCTGTTTCCCTGACTGAGGTTCCTTCCACGACCACGACAATCACTTCCACGAACCAGGTAGTCTTCGAGACGACAACCATTCCCGTCACCACCGAGACCCCCGATGCCGTGACTGTCACCAGCACCGACTATGCCACGGAGACTGAGACCGTCACTGATACGACAGTTACGGACACTTTCTCTACCACTTCGACAGAGTTTGTGACGACAACTACCACCTCGACTACTACCGCTACCTTTACGACAACCACTGAAACTTCTACTACCACGACAGTGACCATTGCTGCCACACCATCCGGCACATTCGTAAGCAACCTTCTATGCTTTCTTCTGAGAAGGGCAATAACTAATATCCTGGTCCTCTAGTATGATACATTTGATGTAAGTAATCAATAAGTGTTAAATTGTGCCTGCGAATCCCTGCAGTACAGTCCATGGTGTTGTTGCAACCCTTGGTGTATCAGAAAAGCAGCGGTGCCGTGACTTCTTGCTACCGCATTGCATGTCATTATTCACGGCTTGAAAAAAGAGATGTAAAAAGAAAAGCCAACGCAGATCGAAGATGCTAATATGAATTATGATACTAGACTCTGAATGGTTATCCATCGACTGGTTCCAAGGTCAAGAGGTCCAAGTGCAAGCATGATCCTCAGGCCGGATCTTCAAGCACTCTTCCCAGCGCTTCTTCTGGGTACAGTCTCATCTACAATACTACTGAGCCCACCGCATACTCCCTCAGCAGCTCGAGCGCTACAGTCGCAACCTACAGTGCCCTGCAGACTCTTTCTGTCGGCAGCGACAGCACTCCTGAGGACAACAGTCTTTATGCTACTGCAGTCTACTGCTCTACGACTGTCGAGGTTCTCACTACCTCGACAGTCATCTCCACTGGTGCACCCATGACCATTACTGCCACAGCTGACACCACCTCCTCCACCATTACATCAACCATCACATCGACCTCTACTGTGGTTCCAGACGAAGTCTCGACCACGCTGTCGTTCTCAGAGACCGCCACTATTACAGAAACGGCCATGGTGACCACCACCGTAACCACGACGACTACAAATACCAACACGGCAACCAGCACGACAAGTGCCTACTCCATCTGCACCAATTCTGCCAATACGCTCACGTCCCCCTTTGTCGACCCTAACGGCCATACTGTCGAGTACTACTATTTCGCCTCAAGCAGCAGCTACTCTCTTACCCTTGGCGATGCCAGTTCGGCCTATGCATGCTGCAGCGGTTGCGCGGCCCTGGGTACCGCTTGCGGAACTTCTTACTACATTGCCAACAGCTACTGCTACATCATCAAACCAGTTGTCGCCAGCACCCAGCAATCGAACTTCCACTTCACTGCATCCACCAGAACGTCGCTCTCCGGAACCAAGATTGGCATGTTCAATGGCGAGGGAGGTTATGTGGTCGAGAATTTTATTGGCTAGGGTTAATGGCTGGACAATTTTGACGCAACGCGGGCGCCTTTGAGGCAGCCTGTGCCAATATGAAACATGATCATTATCATCCCGGTCTAATGAGCCCCTTACGTTCACTCCGTATGCCTAGTTCGATACCTTGCTAGGTAGTCTAGCATAGTTCTTAATTCTAATTGAGGTGGGCCATCAAATCGCCCTCTTCGTGCATGAAGCCGCTGCTATGTCCAGGCAGAAACGTTGGTGCAAAATGTGTCAATGAAGTTCAATAATGTCGGCGACATTGAGTTAGAACGATGTTATGGTAATTGAATTGATCAATTGTTTGGTTGAGTACTGCGGAGTATTTGCACGTAGCTTTGGAGATAACAAAGGCTCCATGTAAGTAATGATAGTACGTTATTGAAGTCCAAAACGTAGGAGGATGGGCTAATACTTCAATATACAAGAGACTTGCCATGAAAATACGGCAATGCCTTGTTACTTAGAAACTTGGTATTCCCGCTATTCTCATTTCTCACGTCATGCGTAGTAGTGGACTGGAAGACAGCATAATGAAATTCGCCTGAGTTTTGTACAGAACAGTCATTGCATCTCGAGATACACTGCTCTTCCAAAATACAATCATTTTCTACTCCATTTCATTTCTTGATGGCAACAATTGAATGGTGTCCCAAGTCGGTCCCAAAAGCAATGCACGTCATACTACGAATGAATCCCCAGCAAGGCATTTTTTAGCTGCAGGAGAAGTCTCTGAACAAGGGCGATTGTTCTTTAGGCCTCTTTGTTAGGAAATACAGTACTAAAAAATATTTCAAGCCCACCGACAGACATCCTTTCAAAGAATCATTGTTTGATTTTACAATGGTCATTATACACATATAAATGCACACTAAACAAACTTTCATACTACTACAAAACCAATGTGCATGAAGCGATAGTTATATATCGTCAAATGATTCCCCTCTGGTGTATCTCAGGCAATTTCAATCGTTATCTACCGTTGAAAAGAATTACCGATAAGTTTACCGCTACTCATAGCCACAATTCGCCTGTCCTTCAAGCTGAGGGATTTGGTTCAAAATCGATTGCTTGCCCGATAGACCAGAGCATGGCCACTATTAAGATGGAGAAAGCTACGCAGACCACCTCAGAATCCATCTGGGGGAGTGCACAACTGTCTTCCACTTCTGAGCGATCCTTGAAATTTGTTGATCTCTGGGCCATCACCGAGATTGCCGAGATGATCCTGGCTCATTTGCCCATACAGGATCTCCTCTTGGCCCAAAGAGTATCTACAGACTGGAGAAACCTGATAAAGGGTTCGCCGGTCCTGCAAGAGAGCCTTTTCCTGCGACCCCGGCGCTGTAGAACAACTCAGCGGGAGTCATCCGACGGCATGCCAGTCCGCGAATATAACCCACTTCTCATTGAGCACATGGCCATATGGTTTAACATCCTGAGGTATTCCGACGGGGATCTGGACCGCGTCTCGTTCGATAAGCCAGGGATCGAGAAGAAAAAGGCATTTCTTCATCGCAATGCAAGCTGGCGCAATATGCTACTTGCGCAGCCGCCTTTCACCATATTCGAAAGCGTCAAGACGTTGTATACAAATGACCGGGCCGAGGTACTGTCACTGTCCGTAGGCAGTATTGAACGTCCGGACGGAGTACGCATGGGTCTGGCCTATGACAAAGCCGTAGAACTAGCCATGAGTAAGCGGGGAACATTCCCCAAATACTTTTGGACCCTCATGGATGGCATGTTTGCGCCTGCTGACGATGTTGTTGATGATGATGATGATGAACTTGAGCGCCAACATGGCGTAGAAAAGCCAGAAAGGTTGTTCGGGGGTATAGGCAAGTTTACAATGGTCACAGACACGAGACCTGTGAGTAGGGTGACACTCGATGCAGTGAGGGAGAGGATCCGACATCGTTACACCAGCGCAGGATTTGAGCAGGTAGACATTTTGTATCATAGGGTTGAGCCTCTCGATAACGAAACCTACAATCTGGGGCGCTGGTGCTGGGTATGTCCATGGTGGGATGGATATGGCTATAGGAATTTTTAGATGTGCGAGAGGTGATTAAAGCGTTCGGTCCTCGACGATGTGGTCATTTCCATTGCATCTACTGCCCGATCACGAGTCTTGATTGAAGTTTACTTATCTACTTTGCATACAAGAAAGGCCGGTAGCAGCAGATTATATAGCTTTGATAGGACCACGAAGGTACTTATGCATTGAAAACATCACAATCCAAGTACCAAGTCTCGGTGAAATTGATGAACGGGCAAAGGTGATTGCATTGCTTCTGTATAGCCATTGAACGATTGACGCATTATTAATGGTTGGTGCAGCCCAGCATCGCTCGCGTCGCAAGTGGTGACATCTTTTCACGCTAGGTAATATTCCTCATAGTGTGCATGCAAATGCTACTACCACTTCCAAGGGCCAGCCAACGTGCATTGAGCATATGCGGCCAGACCAACATTGCATACAACTTTTAAAAGAAACATTTCCAACATCATAAAGCACACAGTTCCCTCGTGTATATATTGCCCGGCGTCTTCATGTCTTTCGCACATTGATTCAACATACAAATCACCCCACGATATCGCAGATAGTCTTCTAGTACTGCAGAGAGAGTCAAGACGACTAAACAAGTGCACTCTCCACACCCAGCACAATGACTTACAGCATTCTCATCTACGCCTTTCGCAAGGCCGGCACCACACCAGAACAATTCCGAGAGCATTACGAAAACTCCCACGTCCCTCTCGTCAAGGAGATTGCGGGCGAACACTTTCCCCTCTCCCACACCCGCCGCTACCTACACCGCACCAAGGCCAGTAATGCCGAGGGCGGCGGCGGCAGCGGCACCGAGCGCAACGCCGACTACCCTGCCACTGTCCTCTTTGGCAGCCAGGCCGACGCCGACTACGATGCGTTTGCAGAGCTGACGTTTGCCGACGTCGCTGCCTTTCAGACCTTTTTTGGCATCTGTTCGCAGCCTGAGAATCAGGCGCGCATCCAGGCGGATGAGGCAAAGTTCCTCGACAGCGCCAAGATGACTATTGTTGTTGTCGGGGAGACTACCGTCACGACCAAATGAGTCAAAGTGACCGATGTATTGTGCCTTTGAGCCATTGAAGGTTGTGTTAGCTCGATGCAGTTTCTCATGCTTTATCGGTTGAGGTCTGCAGGGGCAGTAGAGAGAGAAGATGAAATGCTTTGCATGGCGTGGTCTGCGCCGCTGTCATGTATTTCGAATGAGTATGTTGATGTTCAAGGGCTCGAGAGAGTAGGCTGCCGATATTTATACATCTACTGTTGCTTAAAATACCTTGTCCCGAAATTCCATAAACTTCTTTTCGTGACGCGTCGTACATCTCACTGGTGGATATAAGCTACCCACTCCTCGTGATAGAGAAACTAGCTGAAGGGATTCGACCGCGTCGTAGACGATATCGACAAAGTGGTCGGCAATCGGCCACCTCCTTGGTGCCACACCGATGCAACGTGCGTAGAGTGTACAGGTAGTTATCGTTCATCGACAAACTCATACGAGATGACGTGTGCAAGGTCGTCAGATTCAATAGACGCAGTCGGCCGTGGGTCCAGAGCTTGGTGAATTCCAATAGAACATGATAGTACTGGGTAATGTGTGAAAAGTGGCACTGAGAAGGAGGTAAAGGTCGCCCCTGTCCTTGTCAGCAACCCTAGTAGAAGCCCTCATGGCGAACCTTTCTAAATATAAAAATTTATATGACATGGCTCAGTTTCTATTGAGTAAGGCGGGGGAATGTATGTCGAGGTCACGATCTGAGGTCGCGATTCACAAAGAAACAGCATGAGTGTGGAAGAAGAGATACCGCTATAGCTTACGACATCATCATTCGTAACGTATGAATCCTCTGTTGAGAGCAATGAAAGGTATGTGGCTGAGTAAGTCATAAAGTCCCTCGCCGCGCGGCCCGTATCGTTCTTGGGAAATCATTTTTGTGACCGTGTGGCTCAATCAAAGATCTGGATAATGACATCCGGTGAGTGTTGGAAAAGTAACGACCACACTCTACCATTGCTGATGTCTTGTGGATGATGATGAGCAAACAGACTCAGGAGGACTTATCAATTGGAAAAATCTAAGACTTCTGCCACATCTTTCTACAAGATTTAAACAACGAGGCAAAATGATACAGTACAAGATTCAATAAATTCATTAGTGGCATATCAAAATTATTTGGCGAGTCTGAAGTATTCTCAGAGCGCTTTCTTACATAATTCATATATCCGATTTTATTCCAGAGGGACTGCTTGGATTGTGCCTTGTATTACTTGGGACTGTGGTCCCTGAAATATTAGCATCGGAAATCCATAGGACAGTTCAGAATCTTTATTTTCTCCAACTTCAATCTCAGAAGCTGGGATCCGTGAGGAGCTGTTGCGAAAGTTCAATTACGTGGACCTTGCCGCTTTACTCAAGAGCCGTATGTCGACTTGTCGAAATGCGCAGCCATGGTCATTGTCTAGAGGCTAGCAACATGTCTCGCATCGAGGTATGCCGTTTTTACCGGACCGTACACTCGGTCCATCGGACTCATGACCGAGCCGACCGGAGTTAGAAATGTACGCTTTCGGAACGTTGTCGGAAAGTATTGTCCTCGATGCGATCGATTGAGACATGCCATATTTTCATGCTTCCTGATTGGTTCATTGAGAAATAGGGACTATATGGCGGCTGAACTTGATCAACACGTCAGCGCCTGCCAAGCCTCAGTCGGACCATGGGATTAGTGCAAGGACGGTTAGACGGTCTTCAGGCTAGTATAGTAGTAGGGCGGAATACTAACGACTACCGACAAGTCCCCGCAACTAACCCCTGGTAGCGGCAAGCTAAGTGGTTCTCCATGTCGAGCATAGAATTCTGGAAGCAATTCTAAGCGATAGATAATTCCTTCACGTGGGTTCTGGTACTGTAGGAACATGTAATATATGATCTGCACCAGTACCAGGGTAGTTGGCTATGTTGGTCGTCATAACTGTCATAGTGGCATTGTTATGACCTATGGGAGAAGGGTCTCTTAATAGTAACAAATTACAATCGTATTAACAATAACGCATCGTTTCTCTATTAGCTACAGGCAGACCTTCAAGATAATCATTGTCATCAAGGCCGCTGAGTAAACACATCGAAATGTCCGCGGGTTTATGATAGAAAAAATGGAAAGTCAAAATATGCAAACTCAGAGTTTGGCGGAATGTGGGGCCCTCGCTCCGGGAGCGACCCGTTGGGCAGACTAAGACATCTAAGTTTGGGCCGTGGTTTCATCAACAGTGGCTGGGTAGACCCTCAAAGACGACAACGGGGACTGCCGGCGCTAGTTCCGCTCTGCTTGCGAATTGTTCGGTAGATGTAGGAATGTGCAACTTCTGACTGAACAGTCTTTGCTTCGCGGATCTTTGCCAGGCCCCGGAATATTCCACTCGTCAAGGCACCCTTGTGTAGCTGAGCAGTATTCCGACCCAAGGAGGTGGTCCGGCTATCGGCTGCTTCTCTCGAATATTCTCATTGATCCACAACATTGAATCGCGAGGACAATGTATGGCATGGAAAAGGTAGAGATTTTGTGTATCTCCAAACCAAGTGGTATGTATCTCCCTGGTAATCATGAGGATCGAGAGTACTGGACGTACCTAACTTTGGTGCAGCAGACAAATGTCTGTCACGTTGACAATGTAGCTGTTCACATTCTCTAATTCCACGGTAATATTCTATAGATTGTCTTCGAAACATATCAAAATTGTCAACTTCAAGTGCCCAGACACTAGATATTTCCCGCCGGAAAATTACGCTACCTGTCAAAAGACAGCACTTCTCGTACGAACCATCATTGAGAAGTACCCAAGTCTTTCCAAAATATGGGGTATTCTGCTAGTGTCGTAAATCGTCAAGCTATACGGCCAGAAGTCTTCGTAATAGGGTGCCACTTGGTACAGAATATCGAGGACCATTGAGGCATTGTCAACAACCATCCTGCCGGCCAGAACTTCATCGTTCTATGTATCGGGTGAGCTTTGACAAGAAACACTGCTGAGTACACGTCGTGAGCTTACGCGTTGCAAGATCAGACACCGCTTTGCCCTGTCTTCATACTCACTCGAAGCTTCATGGTCTTTGAGAAATGGGAGAAAATCAGAGCAGCAAACAAGTATAAGAAGCCTCATCATTCTTCTATATTCAGTCTTTCTTTTTTCCTCATCACACACACAATCATTCACTCACTCACTCATTCACTTCTTCAATCTTTACAATCGCTCAACATCTTCCTTTGTCACCTTATCATTCATCTTCACTCTTTCAAGACTCTTCGGTCCACACTCTCAACTTTCAAAATGCAGTTCACCATCGCAACCATTGCTCTTGTCGCCTCTTTGATGGCATCTGAGGCTGCTGCCAAGCCCGTCCTCTTTGCCCGCGACCAGGTCTGCGGCACCGCTCCCGCTGGTACTGGCTCTGCCCAGCCCCTTTCTGCCCCATCCGTCTCCACGGCTGAGGACTGCAAGGAGGCCGGTGAGAAGGTCAGCTCTTGCCAGAGCTTTGCTTTCGGTCTTCCTCCCAACACCAACACCCCCGTCTGCAAGCTTTTCTCTGTCCCTGCTGCTCAGGTCCCCGCTCAGCAGACCAACATTGTGGTCTTCGACCTTGCCTGCAGCAATGTTCCCACCAAGGCCCCTACCACCTCCAACCCTGTGGGTCTTCTCCGCCGCTCCCAGACCTGCGGTGCCACTCCGTCTTACTCGGGCTCTGCCACTCCCATGTCTTCTCCCAGCGTTGACACAGCCGAGGAGTGCAAGGAGGCCGGTGCCGCTGTGAGCTCCTGCCAGAGTTTCGCTTTCGGTCTGCCTCCCAGCGCCGATGCTCCCGTTTGCAAGCTCTTCTCGGTCCCCGCTGCTCAGGTTCCTTCCCAGGAGACCAACATTGAGGTCTTTGACATTGCCTGCTCTGACGTTCCCAACACCGAGCCCACCACTGAGAACCCCGTCGGTCTCGTCGACGACAACGCCTCTTCCAGCACCCAGACGACCACCACCGCCAAGACCACCACCTCTACCACCAACAGCAACACCGTCAACCAGGACACCTCCAGCTCCAGCTCCAGCAACATGTGCAACTCCACCCCTACCGGTTCCACCAGCAACTCCGTCTCGCCCCTGAAGACCAACACTGCCATCACCTCCGCCGGTGCCTGCCTCACCCTCGGCAAGGCCACCTCGGGATGCAAGTCTGTCGAGTTCGGCAAGCCCTCCAGCACCGGCGACAACGAGTGCAGACTCTTCAGCGTTGCTGCCTCCAACATCCCTGCCCCTACCACCGGCCAGTCCTTTGTCGTCTACGACATCAGCTGCTAAATTTCCTCTCTCTCAACCCTTGAGGACTACAAGTTTTGACACTAGTGGCATTCCCTATTGAGAGTCACTACTGAAGAGATGGAGTCGAAGACAGAGTCATAATCAACGGCAGCATGTGACGACATGGCGCTCCTGACTCCACCAAAAGCTCATTTCATTTGCTATTTACCATTTCCTTATTGTTTCGATATAGACGGATCGGGTTGCATAGATTTCACGGCCCTAGAGAATTCTCTTGGGTCTCTCATAGAAAAAAGCCAGTTCCCATTTGCGCAGATGGGGTACACAGGCACTTGAATACATTACTATTCATTGACCTTCCTGTTTCATTCATGGTGCATGTATACTCATAACAATTCGCGGCGAGTCTTCCAGCTTACCTGTGGCTTTCGACAATATTCCTCGCCCTGACGAGAGTATAACCTCTTGACAAGTGGTTTTCCATGAACTCATTTACCTGCCTAGGGACCTAGGTTATCCTTTCTGGCAGGCTCGAGCAGATTTGGGCGGAGAGTTTGCATGTGTGTAAATAGAGCGGGTACTCGCTATGCCTCAAAGGTCAGTGGTCAAAATAGCATCATGGTGCCTGGCACTTTTTACGGGCCGCCGATCGCACTGCATTTAGCGACCGACTCGCTAGACCATGCGCTGTAGACCCTGCCAAAACTTTAGCCGCAGTGTTTGGAAACGGCTGTTAGGCACTTTGGAACGACAGTCTCATCCACGTTATCTTGCAAGAGATCTATGAGACATATTCTTCAATATTTGAGCGCAGATGTTAAAGGGATTAGGAATGAATCTTTGCATCCCTAAACCCTTTGATTTTCCACAGTTACAGCCCAATGTGAGACTTTTTGAGGTTGCAATCTATCGCTTACGCTGACCGGACCAATGTCGTCTGCCCCGCCGCCATACAGTCCCAGGCGCCTGTTCGCCAACGCAGCTGTCCAGAGTTCCCCATCGTTGCCCATTTCTAGGATGAAGATGATCCTAAAATAAGAGTAAAGTACAGGCCATTCCTGCGTCATTATCCATCTGGCCCGAAGGATCGGATTGACAGCCTGGAACTCGACAGAGTCACTAGAATGGCGCAAGCAAATCTGGAAAAGACGGGGTCGAGAGTCAAGGTCCTTGTCTTGTATGGGAGTCTGAGAAAACGGTAAGAACTAAATGCATGGTACCTTCATCTTACTGTTCAACTAACGTCGCTTGAAGATCGCACTCCAAACTTGCAGCATATCAGGCGGCACGCATGCTTCATCGCCTGGGCTGTGACGTGCGTATCTTTAATCCCTCGGGCCTGCCAATCTGGGACTCGGTCGGCGCCGACCACTCCGTGGTGCAGGAGCTCCGTCAGCACGGCCACGTCTCGTGCTCACCCGATAAGCATGGCAATCTGACGGCCGTCTTCAAAAACCATATTGACTGGAGCTCGCTGCCCAATGGCTCGATGCAGCCAACCCAGGGCCGCACGCTGGTCCTGCTGCAGGCCAACGGCGGCAGTCAGTCTTTCAACACGGTCAATAGCTTGCGCGTGCTTGGACGCTGGATGCGCATGGTTACCACGCCCAATCAGTCGAGCATACCGACGGTGCACACGCAGTTTGAAAATGAGGGAGAAGATGGAAATGAGGGCGCAGAAAAGGTTTCAGAAAACGCTGTGAATATCTTGAATTCAAATCCCATACCAAGGCGACAGAAAGGAACTAAAGAATTATTAATGCAGAATATATGTCGTGACGTCTATGCTTTCAGGGTTCGGGAGCCTCATCTCCCATACGGCTTGAGAGTATGATCAACTTATGAGCCTGCCTATACATAACAAAGTTGGAGTAGGTTACTAATGGATCACAGAGTGTACCCGATGCATTTGACGCGCTTTCTACCAAGCTCGGTAGCTAAGCGTTGCCGCAATGTGTTGAAGCGGTTGATAAAGGATTTCTTGCCATTACACTTGGTCAGTCCAATGATAAGACTGGCCAACAAGCAACAGTTACAAACTTGTCCGATTCCGAATTTTGTCGCTCAGGGCTTAGTATGCGCAAACGTACTGGAGACTTTAATGTTCCTATTATCTGCGCTGATACTGATTCGCTGACTGCCTGGTGCTGAGAAATCTGCCCCACCAGAAGCCTGCTATGAGATGCGCTGGTGTATTTGAACAGCTCCAACGTTCAGGCACATGCTAGAGCACAGGTAGCGGGACAGAAAGAGCCAATGCTAAACACATGGACTATGACATATATAGCAGGATCAACAAGGGGCGCCTACCTCGAGATTTCTAGAATGAAGTGTTCAAACTTTCTGTGGGGTAAGAACATCCATCCCATACAGACGCTTACAGAATAGACATTTGACGAAGAGGGGATGGAGATAAACAGCCAAAAACAACACTCAGGGAAAACTTTCACCGTATTACCATTGGTCAAAAAAAGTCTATCAATTTTCGATTTGGAGGCGTTCCAAAGATCAATCCACTACCGAACTCAACATATTCAACCACTGCCATATTTTGACTGCAGGGTTATCCAGAAACGCCAAGAGCTTGCCGTTACTGGCGACAATCATCTTGCAATTGTCCGAGGTATGTCCACCGAGTCCTAATGACAGAATTCAAGAAGACTTCAGCCATTGGCTAAGCATGTCATAGTCATCGCTAAACCAGTAAATAAAGAAAACAACACACCAAATTTGCAGCTGATACCATACGAACGGGCGTCACCATGTCGAACGAAGATTCACTGGCTCCGATATCCAAAAACCAAGACAGTTCCTGGTTAGATTTCTCCAATCAGGCAGGAGCAAAGATTTCGTCTAAACACTGTAGCCCACCGGACAAAAGATTCGGATCCGGACGCCATTTCCCGAAGCTATTCAACATCACACCGAAGGATTTGAAGACGATGCTTTGTCCTCGCCTCGACCAACCCTATCCAAGCCATATTTTCGTCCCATTCCAATACTACAGGTTCACAGAAACAGGAGATGATGTCCCTCCCGTATATTGTGGCCTACCGCCAAAGGCTTTGGAAGGGAAAAACTTCAAAATGGTGGAGAGGTTGGGGAAGTTCAATGACCCGCGTCATATACTCTTGCAGTGCGAAGGTGAAATGATCCAGTCCGCAGGAGACCTTAAGAGCGTTCAAGCAGGATGGGCAGTCCAGTTCGGGCCCACGACAAATGATACCATTTGTGGAGTTTTGGAGGATCATGGACCCTTCGGGGATAAAGGAGACGCGACTCGTCAAAGGGCTACGTTATGGGCCGTACTTGCTGCTTTAAGAGGCCGGACATGGTGGACCGATGAATGTAAAAGTATTGTGATCGCTATGAGTGACAAAATCACTGTCGATGCAGCGACCAACTGGCTGGAAACTTGGTCCACAGCCGGGTGGGTGACCCAATGGGAGAACCAAGTCAAAGTACCAGTCCCCAATCGAGACCTGTGGAAAATGCTGCTCGGAGAATGCGATCGATACAACGAAAACGGAACTGAAATCAGCCTCTTGTTAACGTCGAAGGATTACAATCCACATTTGCTCCAGCTGGCTACACGTTATGACGTATTGCGTCACCCGCAGAGGCTCTTCATCGATATCTATATCGACGATTTCTGATCGAGTACACGTCACAAGACTTACAACAGCTTGGCCATATCAAATAGCTTTACACAAGTGGATTGAAGAAACATAAGTACGACATCATACAGTGGCAGCACCTACAACAGACACGTTCGCGGACAGGAAAGCACATCATTAGTGTGAGACTACCAATAAATAATTCCACGAATCGATCATCGCCACAGAAAACTATTCTTCAAGAACAGTGCATGATGAAATGCGTGAGTTTGGTAATCAATTAATTGATCAAAACGATGGCGCCTTGCAAATGGTCCAACGCCGACCCAATTCTCGAAGCCTTGCAGCCATCTCAAACATAAACGCATTTCAAACAATGACTTGTCTTGACGAGCGTAGGAGAGGGAAAAATGTAGCGACCTCACAACCCTGAAAGCACTCATTAGCCCACCAATCAACGGATGAACGTGTGTGACTCGTAAATGATTGAACCGCACTGCTACAGTACTAGATAGAAACAAGTCACAAATTCACAACCACTTTCGCAGCAGAGACGCCAGTTTTACAAGTATCAATAGCTTGCTGAATACTTTCCAGTCCACATCCTACAACTTTCGGGTCGGGCTTTGCTTTCAACTGATTACTTGCCAAAGCTTCTGGAAGAAAGTCGTTGTAGATTGCAGAACCAACTTGGTCATTGATTAAATCGCTGCCCCAAATGAACTTGGTGGACACGCCCTTGATCTTGGCTTTGAGAGCCGTCGATATGTTCCACCAGAGCAGTTTGAGTAGTGTCCCAACGAGCCCGGCCACGCCTGTGGGCATGTCGCTCATGTCAAGCGGATTGCTGGCCTGGGAGACAAAGCTGCGGCCGGGGACCGACGCGACGATATCAATGCATGCCTCCAGGGACCCGACGCCAATGGCCATGGCGCCCGCGCACGTTCTGCTCTGCAGCGCTTCGATGATGTCCGAGACCGTGTCAGCGCCCCGCTTGTAGTCCAGCACCAGCGATGCGCCGAGCGACTTGACGTACTCAAAGTTGTTTGGCGACGCCGTGGCCACCACGTCGTAACCTGCTGCGCGGGCTAGCTGGATCGCGTTGCTCCCTACGCTGGTCGACCCGCCCCATATGACGACCACTTCCTTCTCAGCCTCTTCGGGAAATGAGTCGGCCTCCATCTGCGCCCTGGAATTGACCTTCGGCATCCGTAGTGCCAGGTAGTCATCCATAAAGAGGCCACACGCCGCGGTCGAGAGTCCCAGGGGTAGGACGCATGCCCTCTCGTGCGACAAGTCCTTGGGGATCTTGGACGCTAGGTATGTTCGTAACACCGTGTACTCCTGGAAAGCTGTCTCGCATGCCCTATTGCTGCGCTTGTCCACCCCAATTGCATGACCGACGACGCGATCGCCAATGCTGAATTGCGACACCTGCTCACTGCTCAATCGGTTTTCGTCGACGGGCCCAACCTCTACTACCACACCAGAAACGTCCGAGCCCATGATGGCTGGGTACTTGATCCATGGGAACATTAAGCTGCCAGCCATTTGCGTACCAACGTCCAATGGGTTGATTGCAACCGCTGCGTTTCTAACAACGAGCTCCCCCGGTCCAGGCGCCGTATAGGGAGCGGGACGGACCTCTAGTGGCTTGCCATGCTTGTCAACAAGATACGCAGCGCGATTGTCGAACGGCATGATCACTGAGATCTGGGCTTAGAAAGCCTTTGATCAAAGAGCACGATTGAAGCAGAATGTAACGGGCGCGGTCAAGAATCTGGCAATAAGCCCGCGGGTCGTGACCCTGTGGCGAGATGGCAGACCGCGGCGCTGGTGGCAATGCCTAAAGCCAGAGGTGGCGGTAACACCAAGCAAAGGGCGCAACAAACAAAACGCAAAAATGATGGAAAAGGCGATAGTCTATTGCTCGTCTGAAGGTACCTTCAGGCTGACTTTCTGACAATTCGCGAGGAAAGGTCGCATGTACGCAGTGAAGGAAGCACATCTCGCGAGGTCGTGGGTGCCTGGGGTGCTGCAACTTGTAACCAACAGGCAGGCTGCAGGTCGCCTACGGAAAACACATCCAAACACGAAAATCCGTGTTACTGAACTCCGTTACATACCTGGCGAAGTTCAAGGATAATCTAATAAATCAGAACTGTACTGAAGTTTACGAATCGAATCAATATAAGTGCTATATCTTCGTATTTACCCGCTGTGCCCTTCAATAGACATTACCTTTGTGTACAAAAGCTACGGAGCACTGGGCATGGTGAATTTCCAATGATAGCACTATTACACGCTGTAGAGTGAGACCAACGTGCAGGGAGCTTAGCGGGGTTAAGCCCTACAAGCCGACCTAACCAACATATCACTATTTGTACTCCATCTGATGTTGACTATCATTGACCACCAACGTCAATCAATCTCCAACGCCTTGGAATGCACAGAAAGTGTGCTGATGAGTAATTGTTACGTTGCGTCGATGATCAGTGATCATTATCCTAACAACCCCAGCTCGCCTAGCGCCTTTTTGGCGACACCCTCCAGGAACTTTCTTGTCTCGCCCGGCGTATATTCCACCTCAAAGGCAAAGTCCTCGCCCACAAGTGTACCCGCCATGTAGATGGTGAAGGCAGATTGTCGGCTTGGAACCGAGGTGATGACGCCGCGGAGGTGAATCTGGCGTATATCGCATAGCTGAGATGCCGCGGTGACGAGCCCGTCCAGAGCCTGGTAGGTGGCAGTCTCGATGGCCTTGACAGCGTCGAGGCCAGCTTCCGCGAGCTTGAAGACAGCCGTGTTGTTCTTGGCGACCTCCAGCGCGCCTTCGGCGGTCGCGACCGCGAGGCCAGCCGTGCTGTTCTTCAGCTGCTGGAGTTGAATGCGCAGTTTGGCCGACTCCATCTCTTGCTCGGCGGAATAGTCGTCATAGATCTTCTTGGCGTTGTCTACCATCTCCTTGGCTATTCTCTCAGCCTCGGCCACATCGCCCCTGAGCGCCGCCTCCGCGGCTTCCAATGCTTTGGCAGCGTTGGCTACTTGGTCCTTGGCCAACTGTACCGCCAGGGCAATCTTGCGGATCACAGTGTCCACTAGCTCGCTTGCCCGATACCAGGCCTGTTTGGCAGATTCGAAAATGTCGGAGCGCATCACGTTGATGATGGCTGTGATGACACCCTCTGCGACAGAGAGGCCGATCTTGGCGCCAACATACTGCACACCCAATGCGCCGAGCTGGAAGTTCTGTGGCCATGGTCAGGAATTTAGTCTTCAGCGATGGTCTGGTTCACTTACAATGTCAAGCGCGAGCGCCTTCTGAAGCCAATTGAGCCCTTCTTTGCGCCGTTCAAGTGCATCCATCTCTCTTTTCAGGTTGTCAACATTGTCTGTGGATACATCAGTGGCGAGTCTCCAGAGTGGCTGCCGAGCAACTTACCGTTTGCACGTCGCACATCGTTTCTTCCTCGCTCCAGGGATGCTTCAGCGTCTCCGAATTTGGACATGAAATCCTGTTTTCTCTGCTCGCTCTCCGAGACCTTTTGGTTGCGTTCCGTAGCACCATTGCTCTCCTTGTTACGTAGCTCTGTCTCCTTGGCATCAAAGTCTAATCTGGTTCGGTCCACCTCCTGACCTCGCTGAGTGCGTTTGCTTTCAATGTTGGCTGTGCCTTTGTCGTTCGCTTTGTTTATTCCGTCACGTCTCTCCTCCTTGCCCTGCTTCGCTCGACGCTCGAGCTCATCGAGCTTCCTGTCCAGCACATCGTTCTCTGCCTCATATGCAGCTCTGGCTGCGTTGAGCTTCTTTTGCGCCTCCTCTATCTCCTCCTTGTACCTACGCTCCGCCTCCGCTACCGCTTCTTTGGCACCGTCGAGTTTCTTCTGAATAGCCTCATGCGCCGCCTTGAGCGCCTTATGGAGGCTGTCCGCGATTTGCTGGATGATCGTCTGCTGGAAGTCCGCCGAGATGATAAAATCAGTGGACCCAGGGTTATCAATAGCCTTCTTGTTGACCATCTCAGCATGCACCTTGAGCTTTATCAGGTCGGTCCAGGTGACCTCAAAGTCAAAGTAGAACTTGGGGGTGGGGCAGATCTGCATATGCACGTCAATGGCGGCCCTGATGCTGAAAATCTCGACGAAGCCTTTGAGAATGAACTTCTGTTCTTCCCAGCCTAAATTCATGTCAAGCACGGCAAAGGTGCCAGGTTTGTCAGCAATTACCACATCTCCACCGACACTTAGAGGACCCAGCTTGAAGGTCTGAATCCAAGCTTTCAGTTTGAAACCGTCCGTCGTAAGCGAGCAGTCCATTCCAGCCTCGTGATCGAATATGATGATTGTTCCCCTCATTCGAAATCCTGCAGGATAGAATGTGCCGGCAAAGGAAGCTCCCATGCTGCCATATATCAAAACGTCCTTGAAGTCGAAAATCTTCACATCAGAAAGCGGAATTTCTCTCTCCATGGCGGCGGCGATGAACCGAATAATCTCAGTATAGCTCATCAAAGGTGCTTGAACCTCGATCAACATGTCCTTTGGGTTCTCACAAACGAGGAGTTTGAGAGAGTATGGGTCGTCTCTTCTACCATCCAGGTAGAACCCTCCTCCCAGTCCTGCTCCGATCGGCAGACCGGTTGCTGCAAGCTGAACCCAGTTGAAGTTCAATTGGATCGCCAGTTGAGGCCCTAAAACAGATTACATAAGCTGTGTCGGATTTCAATGGCGCATGCGTGCCCCTACCTATAGTAAACCTTTTGCTTAACCCGAAGGGATCGTTAATGTCGCCCGTGAATACACTACCGAAATTCTTAGTCCATCAAGGTTAAGTATTTGAGTATCACTGGACCTACAGTGATCCAGACGCCCCGATTGGGTTCGCCTCCAAGTTAAGGGCGAACTCATAGGCTGGGTTTTTGTCGTCAACCTTGACTAGGAAGGCACCAACAAATGCAAAGGAAAAGCCCTGCTGTCCTCTCTTGAGTTCCAATTGGAAGCGCTTTGACGTGAACCGAGGGCCAAGCTCGATCTTGGGCCGTGTTATCAGTTTACGCTATCAATGATAACAGACGCGGGACTTACATTCATGGAAGAAGGCAGGAATATAGATATCGATGGAAACCTGTCCCCCTTGGCCCAGCCCACACTGATGTACGTGTCGTCTCCAGGAGCGGGCTCCTTCACCTTATCTCCGATCTTCATGAAAGGCACTGCCTGAAGTCTCGCACAAATGAAGAATCCTACGTTGCCGTTAGCTTATGTCAATATGGCTGCTGTAAAAACCCAGGGCTGATGATACCTTTGCGGATCGTATAGCCATTAGTGTTGAGGTTGTAGTCGGGGTGGTCGATACTGGAGGCAACCAGGGACACCGACTTCAGGCTGAGGTCGACATCAGAGTCCGCGACAATGCCTGGTACCAGCTTGCTGAGGGAGAGATCGCCATTATATGTCCCACACACGACCCAAAACATCTTGTCGGCTTGCTTCCCAATCACAAGCGTGGCTTGTAGAGTATGTGGGCTTTTTCCTTCCTTGACGGCATCGCCGTTCAGAAGCACCTCGCCAGTGACGTGTAGCCCACCAGTCCATCCTTTCTTAGGAGCTTCTGGTGCTTTGAATTTGACATCACCATCATCAGTGCTAGAGCTGGGCCGTTCTTCCACGGGCTTCGAGGACTTCTCCTCAGGCGGACCCTCTACATCTTCGGCCTTTTCGGGCGCATGACCGCCAGTGCCAGCCCGGCCGACAAGAAGCATAAGGGACGCTTTCCTGATGACGATGAGACCATCGTCAATCTCCCACTCATCAACCGAGGCACGGATGGCCACTCCGGACTTTGTGATTTTGATGCTTGCGTCAAATAGCTGGCGGCCGTTGATTGTCAAAGAGCCTTGTAGAATGAATGCAGCCTTGGAGACCCTGACAATGAGCCGCTCGCACGTTATGTCGTGATCGGTATCCTTGAGATCTTGTCCGTGCATGTCGGAGAAGATGCGCTTTACATCGTTCCAGGTCAGTTTCTCTATCGTGCCCTGAAGATACGAAAGATCTTTCAAGAGTCAGTATCAGCTCCGTTTCAACGCGGTAGAAAGCCCAAGCTTACCCGGTCGCCCCTTGTAAATTGCACCCGAGAGGTCGATGAGTTTGCCACCAGCGCTTCTCCATTTGGCGCTGGCAGTAATAGAGAGAAGTGATTCCGCAGTTGTTGCTACCGTGCCTTCTTGTATAGTGTCGCTCGAAGAGGGCAACTTCCCGGTTGCTGCCTCACTCTTCTTATTACTTCCCCCAATCGGCACTCGCAGGGTGAATAAGACACCTTCAAGCTGAGAGAATTGTTAGAGATGGACCTAACATGTTGTATAGTCTACTTACACGTAGGGAGTCTGCTCCCAATGCGCTCTTCCAGGATCCATCGCCAGGAAAATTCATATCAAGCTGCATCACCTCATCTCTTTCGTAAAACGATGCTCTAAAGTCAAGCCTTGAAGGTCCAGTGACACCGGGGAGCTCCAAAAGTAGTTCACCAAAGAACTCAAACGCGATCCCGTTCGATCGTGAGGGTACACCAGTGGGCGGGAGCCGAGGGGTTGCGGTAGCAGTTTGACCACCAACCTTTAACCTGACTCCCAGTGAGACGACAGTGAGCAACGGAATTACAGGTGGAAATGGGGTCATAAGACCATCTAGGGAGCCGCTGAGCTCCAAGCCATTGGCTGTGTAGATATTGTCAGGCATAGGCGTCACTCCTAGAAAAGCAGAGAGCCGCAGTGTCGGTTTCGCGCCGTCGCCGATGAAATGCTTGAAGACGGTGAAGATTTCATCAAGGGCGCCATTCATAACAACGCTGGTCCTAAAGTACAGACCAGCAGGTTCCGCAAAGATATCTTTGGCGCGAAATTCAATCGCAGATTTGTCGAAAGTGACAGCGTTGAAAGCTGATGCCGAGAGCGAAGGAAAGAGGGATCCTATGGAAACCGATTCATCGACTTCGTACTTCCAGAACTCTCGTTGCTGTCCGGGTTCCAGCTGTTCTCGACGGCCTGTGACCTTTTCAAAGACGGGGTCGGCCCAGAAGCCTTCCCAGCTTTTGAACTTTGGTGCATTGTCTTTTAGCAGTTCGGACTCTTGTCTGCTGAGTTCGACCGGCGGCACAGATTGCTTCGTCGGGACCAGATCGGCAGTTGATTGAGCAGCAGCAGGGGCGGGGGGTTGTTTACCACGTTGGACCCTAGCGAAAATGGGATCATCCCAAAAGTCACGGGAAGACATACTGGCAGTAGCAAAACAGGCGGGTGTGCATTGATGTGACTGCAGAGGGAGGGAGTCTCCCAAGTGTTGGTGGGAGTAGGTTTCTTATAGATGATCTATCGGAATGCCAAACGGAGAGACAGACTAAATTAGAAGAGTGAAGCTTATGCAGTTCTTATCACACCAAGCCGAAATGGAAATCTTCTCGGCGCCTATCTACAGTGCGTGCACTGTTCACATTCAAACGGAGCATGAGGGCTGATCTAGACTTTTGACATTGAGAGCTATCAATTGATCTGCATTTCACCGCAAGTATGACCCTGCTCTCTCCAAGAACTACGGCTATAGTTCTACAGGTGTACTACTGAGTGGGACTAGAAGTTCTTCAAGTAGTCGCCAACGAAGCGCGAGGCAAAGTTCTGGATCTGGTCGGCCGGATATCCAAGGCCTGAGATAACGCTGACAGCCTTGCCACCAGCCTGGGTAATGAAGTTCTCAACAAAGCGGTGCTGTATTTTGTCAGTTGGAATATTCATCAGGAGATATTATTGCGGATAAAGTACCTGATACTGCTTGTTGTTCTTGTCGTGGTACACAAGGAATCTCTTGGAACCATCCTTCTGCTGACCGTACTGCCAGGAGTCGTCGATGACAAAGGTGAACTTCTCGTCACCCTGAGACTTGGAGGCAAGTTCGTTCAGCTTGCTGGCCTGGACGAAGACCAAGTCTTCACCATCTATGCCGCTTGGGTTAGTCTCGTATGGACAACGGAGAAGGATCAAGGAATAGTCGACATACTTCCAAATTTGTTGATGTACTTGCTCACATAGTAATCCTCCGAACGATCGCGGAAAGATTGGGACCACTTGATGGCAATCTTGTGACCGCCGGCCTCGCTGAGAGTCTCGGCGGGAATGAAGACCTTGTTGCCCTTCTCAACACCCATTGTGATTGATGATCTGGTAGGATATTAGGGAAAAGGACTTGAGATTCTTGGAAAATGTGTTCGAATTGTGGCTGAGTGATGATTGCTGATGGTGGTTAAATTTCTTGACTTGCCTACATCTGACGGTGCCTTTTATACACGAAGTCTGCTCACAATGGTTACACAGTATGAATTGAATGTTATAGACATCAATACTGTCGACAACTCATCCAAGGGATAGTTTCTTTCACCAGCGGTCAATGTTCTAGACTGTAATCGTTCCAGACTCTGTCATATCGAGAACAGGTGACCTTCATCAGTTCATTGGCGTCGTCATTGCCAGGCGTGGCATCTACTTGGGGAAAAATCGTCGTATAATGGCTAGCTGAAAGCCAAACGCTATTCTGTAATTGGATTCGCGTTTATACTATGCACAGGGGCGTCTTGGCCAGCTCGCTGTGATACACTGTTAGTCGGCAGTCCCACAGTGGCGGTGGAAATGTGCCTCTGGGCCAGGCACAGCGGGCAAGATGAAGCGCCACCTGGCGGTTGGGGAACGGGAGCGGGACTAACCGAGCCTGTGCTTCAGGGGCCCATCCGTCCCTTTCGGCACATATTTCACGGTCGCCCTTGACTCAAGTGCTCAAGTAGCGCTGCCTCTAGTGCCGAGCTGAACGCTACAGATGATCCAGGCCAACGCTCAATCCATGCATCAACCCATGTCTACAATCAACATATACTGCTAATTGGCCAATTCAAATCCCTGCTCTCCGTACATAATTGCTCTATACCAGGGAGCTGTGCGCCAGTCAACCATACGAAACGATTTCTATTGCTTGACTACTAAAATGGTCCGTGTAAATCGCTAACTTTTGTGAGATGGTGAATTATGATCTCATACACCAGGGTGTGCTTGAGCACACCGACTAACGCCACGGCGTCCGGATGGACGTAGGGAGGCTCCCGGTGGTTGACCCTGGCCAACCGAAGAAGCGTGCACCTTTTCAGAATTAGATATGAAGAACATCAATCAAGACAACACACAATTGACATGGTTTCAGCTGCATTGGATGATCTGTCACATTGGCAGCGGCGGGAATGGAGGTGGCTAGACAGTTCACCTGCACTACTCTAAGTGCCTAGTTGAACTCTATAGATGATCCAGACCGCATGTATCATCGACTTGCGACCGCCTCCTGGCCGAAGAATCAAACTTTGAATTCACGAAGGCCTCACCCTCGGCTAATGATATGGTCAGCTTCACAGCCATATGCACAGGTAAGAATGGAGGCGGTGAGACACTTCAGCTTTGCCCATACCATAACGCCGTGGTTCGCATTTGACAAGAACAAGAGAAATGCATGCACGCCGTCGTCGTGGCTTAACCCGCCCGCTTTCAATAGAAACGGCGGCTTTTTTTCTTCTCGATATTAGAAGCTCAGGATTCCAACCACCCCCTTAGGCACATCGTCACTTATAGTCGAATGATCAGTTATGTTGCGAAGCCCATCTCCCTCTCAGTTTCATGAGACTGCCTCCTTCGAAACCATTGACAGTATACGCGAGTTTGGTTATCAAACTTGGAGCTCGACTATACCCACGGCCTAGCAACGAACGAGCCGCTAACACAAAAACAGCTGGGGTTGTGCCAACAAGATGATACGTGCCAAGTATACTTGCAATTATTGCAGATTGAAAATAATTAGGATATGTGACTGGAGCTTATTAAATCACTGGACGATGGCACTGCAAAAGGATATGCAAATCATAAAAACAGTATTATTATTTTTATCATGGCATGTGGTCTCAACTGCCATCCAACATGAGTCATGCATCGCCACCACCCCCAGTACAGACAGTTGCACGCAATTGCAAACTGAGCACCAGATACATGGTCTAGATCTCCGTGCCCCAAGGAGAATACGCAGGCGCGGTGGTGCCGTCGCACGAGTACTGCACAATGTATGGGCTGTTCTCGGTGCTAGAGTCCAAGAAAACGGTACCCTCAGGCGCAGCGACGCTCAGCTGGAAGACGGCGCTGCCCTGGCCCTGACCAAACAAGACGCGAATGGGGAGGTACTGGCCCTCGACCAGATCAATCGTGGTGCTTCCGCTGCCGGGCCCGGAGCCCTGGTGGTAAGGGACGACGAGGTTGGCGTTGGCGCGGGTCCAGCCCGCGTACGCCGTGGGGCCCAGCCACAGCATGGCAATGTCGTCGACGCCGGAAAAGGTAAAGGTGTAGGTGCCCGTGGCGACGGCAAAGAGGTAGCCCTTGTGGTCGAGCGAAAAGTAGTCCGAGTAGAAGCTGGAGCTGCTGCCGTAGATGCTAATGGCCACGCCGCCCGAGGCGTCGATGCCGCCGACGGTGGAAGTCACGCCACTGACGCCGGGTGTTTGGGTCTTGTAGACTGCGGCATCGAAGTTGCTGTACGTAGCATCATTGTTGTCGCCCTGGTCGTTGGGGTACTCGGCCCACTGCAGACCTTGGTTCTGGTATTTTTTGAGTCGTGTTAGCTTGTCATTTCTCTCTCAATTTGATACATATTTGTTGCTGAAGTAGCACTCAATTGTAGGCATAGAGTCACCTCATTGCGAAGTTGGACTAGAAGTCACGTTCTCAAATCACGTCAGAGAAGACGGGACTTTTGATACTCACATCACAGGACGAAGGTGTCGGGCAGACGATTTCAGTGGATGTCGATGTGGCCGTGACTGTCACAGTAGGTGTCGTAGTCGCCGAGGCAGCGACTTGAACAATACTAGTCGCAGTAGGGGTCACGGTGACGGTTGACGTGACAGTCGTGCTTGGGGTGGGGATCGACAAGCAGCTGCAGGCAGTTGAGATCTGAGCGCTGGCAAAGGTGGCGACGCAGGAAGGCAACGCGGAAGTGGACTTGGAGGTCGAGGTAGAGGTGGTGCTAGACTTGCTGGTCGTCTTATAACCACGCTTCTGCACTGCGGACAAGACGCATGTAGTGATTGTTTCAGAACTATTGCTCGTTAGTGTTCATTCTGTAGCACCCACGGTGGTGACAGAACTTACGCAGTCTCAGTCACAGTCACTGCCGGAGCAGTGCTTGTATCGGTGCCGGTTGTCGTCGTAGTGGTCTCGGTGGTGAACACCGTCGAAGTTGCAGTGGCAGTACTTGTAATAGTGGGGATGGACAAGTATGATGAACAAAATGGAGTCGCCGATGAATATGTTGCCAGAGCCTTCACAACGGCATTGACAACAAGACATTCAACCTGCGAAATGATGTTGACCGGCGTGGCATTGACTGCTACGCCAGCCGCTGCGAGGAATGCTGTTGCGGTTCGGAAATGCATCTTGCGAGAAGAGATTGGCTTCAACTAAGCAGGTGACTTGACGAAGGATCTTGTGGATATCCAAGAATACCATGAAGGTGAGGGAAAGTGGTTGTATTTATCTGAAAGAGACATTGTCTAGACTCCCAGTCCAAATTTTGTTTATTCCTCCTTGCCGACCATGGAACAATCGAGACCCTCGTTAATTCATATTGGTCTTGATGGGTACTTCACATTGGGGTCAATGTCCGTCTCGTGGCTAGCTTGGATGAGCCTTCTTCCTGCTCAGTAACGGCTCATCAACCGTAAGCCCCCGCGACAGGCCTCTAACAAAGGCCACGATGGTGATGCGAAATTCGAGAGCTGACTTCAGCTCAAAGGATAAGGTTGGAAGGCATTACCAGAGGCAAAATCTACACTCTCTCAGTATTATGGGAATAGATCGTCGTTGAACCCCGCGTTCGGAACCTATTTTGGCCGGAAGAAAACTCGACCTTGCCATATGTAGAAGCAATAGTGCCTTCGTTGTAATGCACGCAGACCGGAAGAAGTCTAGCTATGCAAATGTGGAGTAGCTGAAGCACGGAAAAGCTGGGGAAGCGGGAAAAGCTGTTAGCTGAATGCAAGGCCGGCGGCATTGTCCGCACCTTGTTGACAGCTGAGATGAACCCTTGCCAAGCCGCAACGGACGACTTTTCTGGCCCCCATACCGACAGCTATCGTATACCATCGAATTGTTTGTTTCTAGGTGTCAAGAAACTTAGGGTTCACAGCGGCACAGTCCACCATCCTGCCCTATTACTTCGCGGCACGGCAATTTCTGCTTAGTTAGCGCATTGCGGTACGGGCTTTAGGAAAATTTGGCTGGTAATGCAGCAGTTGACAGCGTGTTGTATTAGCTCAAAGCGGAGGAGACCTATATCGAATCTCCGACGATCCGCAGTATAGGTCATCTCTCAAGCTTTAGCGCATTTATCTCAGTATGAGTACTTTTTCTCGCCAGTCCTCTCTGTCATTTACACTAGCGTTTCATTGCACACACTCTGCTCTGTACTTTATTCTGATAATTCACATATATGGCTGGTTTCAGCAGGGTACGAGCTCTGTACTAAGTGCCAGGCTTCTTCAGCCAGGCAGCTGTGAGATCCACGGGCCGAGTCGCCAGCTTCAACTCCGAGTTGCTTATCTGAGCCACGTCGGATTGCGCTTGACTTGGAATTACAATTCGTAGAAGTTTGATGTGAAACTGACGACGTGGAATAACAGAAAGTCCTGAGTAGCGCTTGGCGGCTACTGGGTTCCAGAGCGTTTTCTCTCTCTTTGTTTTTTCGAAGGTCAATAGTGGTGGCGCATGTAAAGAAAGCCATCGATGCAGATCGCTTCGGCATTTCGAAAGCTCGGCGTACGCCACATCTATCTCAGCGCCATGGTCAATGGTCGCATGGTGGAAGTTGCATATCAACATGAGAAGGAGTATTCGCAACCTTACACGCCGCACGCATTTTGTGTTTTTACAATTTTCGCCATGTTGCACTGTATTCCCTTATCCCATTCAATTTGTTGCGCTACAATACACCGACTTTGCATTTCGTAAAAGCAGCATTTTAGAGTCTTGCGACCTGCTTGACCTCTAAAGAAGATGCCCATATCAGACGCGGTAGACGTACGTCAAACAGGGATAAAGGGATGTCGCACTGACGTAGGTAGTACCCACCGCAGATCACCTGCTCGGGTATATTAACCTGCTCTTCAGCACCTCTCTTTTATAGCTCTTCAGGATCAACTCAGACTTCTTCACAAGCTCCTCATTCACGTCCCCTTCACACACATCGGCTCAGGTGAGAACTAATTACTGAACTGTCCAAAGGCATCAAGTCGTTCCCCATGGGCAAACCAGGAGGGTTCAAGGAGATTCAGAACTTCCACGCTTACAAAGACTAGGATGAGCATAAACACAGCCACTATGACAATATCCCGTATAGGGAACCTCTCGATCCGTCGGATCTCATCAGCTTTGACTGCATCGTCGGAGAGAGAGACGCTATCGACAAGTGTTCCCAGCTCGTAGAGTTTTGGAAGCAGCGAACGCCTTGGAATAATGGTCCACGACAATTTTTTGACGAACAGGTTTTCGTCATAACCGATGAGACCACTAGAAGCAACGTCGACGTCGACCAGTCTTTGTGGAGGCTCTGATGTAGGCATTGTGTTATGCACAGACCTCTCGGAAAAAAACCATCCTCGAATGAGGCATTGAGCGAGCGGTTAGGGTTCCTTTTTGTTGTTGTGGTCGCTGAGGCTCAGTGGATCTAGAATGATGGAGAACACTATAAACTCAGCTGCAACATCGTTGAGAAACACTTTACTCCTTTTATCTGCCATAAGCCCAAGCTGTATTGTTTCATCAGTTTATACTCACTGCAAATCCTGTACATTCACTGTACTCGAGAAACCTGCACATTCTGATCTACGTATGGCTTCTCGTACTGGGGCATGAATGGATTTTCAAGCCGACCTAATTTTGACGAGTACATTTGCAAGGTCACTGTACTCCACCTAAATCAGTTCGCCCAGCCCTAATTATACAGAAAACGCCTGGCGGGAGCCAATGAATCATGCAAGCAACATTTCTAATGTAGAATGATCAAGTGTAAATACCAGTGTAAATGCCAATGTTCCATGCCGTGCCATCTACCACGGGTAGTCGTCTGCTTTGGCCAAATAACTCTTCTCGGGATTTTGTCGCACCCAATCCGCAACCTTTCTCTGTGCAGATTTCTCATTCGCCCGCTGATCAGAACTTCTTCCAAGCGTCCACAAAAGCCCCAGTACCTTTCCGATGATGCTGTCTGATGCGTACGCGTTGGCCGGCGTGCCAGCATAAATCAGGCCGTCCACGCCCGCCGATCCCAATTCTTGGATGGTGCGGTCGTCCTTGGCCGACACTGTCCAACCGAACGTCTTGCCGTACTTGCCCGAAGCGATAGCACCTAGGAGGTTGCGATATCTGGACGTGGCGAGAGCAAGGCTCATGTCAAAGAGGCCGCACGAGTAGACCATTTTGCTCTGGTCAATAGGCTGGACCTGGCCAAAGAGGCTGGAGACATCACCGGCCTCACAGTCCAGTCCGAGCGCCTCGTTCCCATTGAGGGACTCGGCCAGGATTCGAATCGAAGGACCTTGTGCAGAGATGCCGTACAACACCCGGACGCCAGCGGGCTCCAGGATGTCCCGGGCGAGGTCCTGCAACCCACGAATGCTGCAGTGCCGCTGCGCATCCGGGTTGCACTCGTCGGGGGTCTTGATGTCAAGCCAGACAAAGGCGATGGACTTCCTGGTCTTTTGCACTGCCGCGATGGCGTCAAACATGGTCCGCATGTCATCACCGGCGCTGGCGCTTCCCAGGATGGCGTCGTGCGCGGCACGCCAGCCGCCCGAGTACGATCGGGCGTCTATCTCTATAGCATTAGCTCCATCCTCGACAGCCGCGTCAACGCCGCGTACCGTCAAGGTACGATGAGAAATGATATAGAAGGGTTTCGGGGCAGAAGCGCTTGTCTGGGTGTGAGACTGGTCGTTGAAGGTCATGTGACCGGCATCTGGTGCAAGGACATGCTGGTTCGTATCTGCATTGAAGAATTGGGCGTTAGTAACTGGGCAGCTGCATGCCGCCAGCATATAGAGGAAGAGCTTTGAATGCATCATTCCGAAGTTCGGTGCTCTGTCTGGGAGTGTATACAGGTCCCAAGTCGTGCGAGAGAGGCGGTGAGGAGCCCATTTATGCAGGACGACACATGGACGACGGAATACTGCTGTTATCTATGACTTCAGGTGAAGCTCACGGCTCAGCATCACGGGCGCCATTCCTACCTGTGACATATTAACGTATGTATCTGCCACGATAGCCAAGTTACCAGTGTGGAGCTTCATTTTTTGTCTGCTAGCGCGGCGGTAGACGTGAGACCATCGTTCTCGGGCAGGACCGCCGTGCCCTCTCCAGCTGAGAGGCGGAGCAGTACTGTCAGATACACGGAATACTGTAGTGCCCGTATGGTCACAGCTCAAGCGATTGGTCTACGGTCCGAGCCGCAGAACTCCACAAGTCAGTAGTGGCGAGCTGAGGGAAAGTAGTCATCTTAGCCAGGTGCCTTGATCTAGACCACCCGCGGCCTTTTCCCGAATTGGGATGGGATAGGAGTCGATTACCGTTTTTGGCGACAGTGAGCGCTGTATTGGGACGAGCTTGGAATCCCCGAATTCACAAGCGACAAAGAAAGTTTCGATAGAGGCAGCTGAACCGCGCAACCTGGTTTAGCTAAAACAGTTGTCCAGGTCTCACCTTCAGCTGGGAACATTTCGAATGAATGCGGGGAACTTGGTGGTTTCCGAAGGCTAGATCCGCCACCTCGGCATTTTTACTATTGACAAGTCATTGTTAGCGCCCCTTGGCATGCTGGCCAATCCCATCTCGACGTAGTATGTTGATACCAGTTGACTATAATCTTGACACGGCTGATGCTTACCAGCAAATAACATTCGGAACACGTACGATGTCTTGAACTTTGTCCAAATGCAGACTTCGCATCACCAGCAATCACACCGTGGGCCTCATACTATTAAGAGGTCCGACCACCAGGTCGTACACAGCAGGCTTAGCGTTCAGACTTGCCCCTATTCCCAATATAGTGTGTGAAAAGGTCCCGGAAATCCTGACAACAGAACCTTGGCTTCAGGTCTACCAATATCTGAACGCTAAGCATTCAGCTGCCTACAGACCAGCCACGGCGTGTAAGAAATTGTTACGAAATAGGAGGAGTAGTGAGAAGCAGAGCGAAGCAAACCTCACGCAACAAGTATAAGAAGGACCGTGAGTCTTGCCCATATACCACCTATCTTCCACCTGCAACTCATTCTCAAGTCACACGAAAAGCAATTACTCCTACCATTCATCCCCGAACGCAAGAATCTATTCATCGCCATGTCTCCCTCGCGCTCTACAAAGGTCACCATTATCAACAGACTCTCTGTCGATCTCGTCCTTGCCGAGAAGGATACTAAGCATGGCATCTGGACCCAAAGCCTCAGCCCTCCTCAGCTGATTCGATCGGGCGCAACGGTCTTCTTCCAGGCCGAGTCTGCTGGCATCATGACCGGCGACGAGGGCTACGTCAAGTACAGTAGCGACTCTGTCGGTACTTTTGCCTTCTTTTTCGACAACCCTTTCAGCGGAAGCAACAGTTACAACCAAGAGACACCGTCTGGCTACGTTGCCGAACGCAGCGGTGGAAGCGGTGATAACGCCGAAGTTACCTGGACCATTGGTGAGCCATTTAATGCGGTATTCGTGTGATTGGTGATTGCTAACAACCTAGTAGAAAAGGTCAACTAGAGGTTGCCTGCGCGATAAGCACATTGGGTTTGCAAGAAGCATGCCAGGGTGCCCGAGGTTTGTTGGAGAACGAGTTCGGGTGATGGTCTTATTATAAAGAGAAAAAGTCATATCACGTCTTTGCTTTGAAGGTCTTTGCTATGACATAAATTGATGATATGCTCGAATTAAAAACCTTACAATCAATTATTGCTACGACAATATACGCGGAGACAGTGATCATAATCAGTTTCGACAAAGCACAAACGCCTTGCTGCCCCACTAATACATTACTTGACCCGAGATTAAACTTTTATGTGCGACTCTATAAAAGGATAACGAATCGTAAAATATATGTTATGAAAGGAAGAAAGAAAAATATGTTAAATAAATGGACGAACTTATATATAGCTTAATAATATAATAAAATTACCATTTACTTGTCACGGCGCTGGACGCGCTGCCGCTGGGCAGCTAGCGAAGGGACCCGGGCGCCAGCTGTGGGCGGCCCGGGTGGATCCCGCAACTGCAAATATCTTCACCGATCTGTCGGAACCTGAATCGTAGCTCGAAGAGCTACGTCCTGTTAATTAACCTACCGTAACGGTGAGTCGTTACCTATAGACCTGTTGGATTATAGAGAATATACTGCTATATGGCATAAGCCTATACTGCCTGCCCGCACCCCGTGATAGTGACGAACTATACGGTCGGGTTTCTTAGATAAACCTGGAGTATAGATCTAGGTGGGTTTATGCTAACAGGATGCGCTAGCCAAGAAGATAACTATATTGAGCAAAGAGTAACTGAAATAGTCTTGAATGGATTCACAAGTGTAGTCGTTAAAGCGTATTGAATGCTTTACCTATAGGTAAGATAAATGCTTAGATTAATCCCATTTGCATATGGGGCCCAAGCACTACTGTTACAACATGCATTGTCAGTATCTCGCCACATCTGTTGGAGCAAGGCTTTTCCAAGACGGAACCTTACCCCAGGGTATAGTCAGCGATAGCCAACGATCCATCCGCCTTCCTCCCTGCATAGGCATCGTTCGACGCTTCATAAGTAAAGTCGTTTCCAACGCTGATGTCTTGCCCATAGAAGTATCGAGTATCAGATCTGGTAGCTGACGTGTTGTGAACGTCAGTGTAGTTGTCCGTAACCAAGGGGGCATAATGGAGTGTTGTCCGGTATTTCATGCGTTGCGAAGGAGGGCCGTTCCACCCCAAGTCTTCAAGACTGTCGAGGTAACCAGTATCGAGCTCGATATTTCTATCTTGACTCTTGCGGATACTATTTTCAAACGGACAAGTCGCAGTTCTGTTGACGTTATAGGTCGGATGTATGAATTACATCCTAGTGACTTTGAAGCAGTGAGCAAGGGCAGCGCGTAACAGTCCCTCGCATATACCAAGTCGTTCTGTTGAACAGCAGCATTGCCCGCCTCAAATGTCGATGTAGTCCAGTGGCAGTCCTTGCTCATGATTAAGATCTCATTATCTCGAGCCACTGCCGAGGAGAAACCGGAAGCGACAGCCAGACCAATTGCTAGAGTAAGTGCTCCGGCTAAGATTGGTACGATGCGAACACACGTACGCTGACCGTCTTTCCGCCAGGCCCAAGTGAGATTGGAAAAGAGCTTGAAGCCCAGCAAAGGGCTTTGAGCATTTCGTAAGATTGCCTGCTGTTGATGGTACATCGCATCGCGTGGTGTTGTTGGAGTCGAGAAGGTGTGACACAGCGCAAAGCACAATATGCGCCACAAGCTTGTTCCTATAATGGTGGTGAAGAATGCAACGAACGCAATGAGGAGCGTGGCCTGCCTTTGTGCGAGAGTAATGTTCCTAGAACACTACCATACGACCAGTTGACCCATATACCATCGTATGCGACATAATTGAGTGTACCCGACATATTGGCAGAGACAACTACAATGGTCACAGACGTTCTTGGCAATGTCGGCCACTAAGTAAAAGTAGCGAAATTCGATCAGATGTTCGTTTCGTTGTTCGAACACGCAGACTCCACGGCTGAGATGATTTTTCCGTTAAAGTACGCGGCTGCCTGCATAGCAGCAGTGGCGACCGTGCAATTAATAAAGTCGAGACATTGTACTTTATGGAGGCACTGCCGAAAAGATTTCAAAGTCCTTCGCAGATCTATGCGATTTATTGAACCTCGTCGCCTCGGTGTGTCTGCATGTATATTGACACAGGGGCTAAGATGAGAGAGCCTACAGCTATTTGATGCCACATTGGAACAATGAAGGAAATCAGTGCAGCTTGGCTGAATGTGGGGGCTGAGAGCCTGACACAGTATGAGAGGCTAGATAGGAGTCTATCGGCGTCCTTCAGTATTTTCATGACCTGGATACCTCGATAAACAAGCCGGTCGGCGAGGCTCTTAGGTGAGTTAACTACGGTACTGCAGTCCTTCCGAGGCGGATATACAGACCCCGGCCCACTTCAGCAATAAGAGAGACAGACAAAGGCAAAGGGCAGCGTCGGAATAATTCGCTCCTGTGAGTGGTTCAGCTGCGGCCCCCAAACTGGGTGCATTTAGAGCCCCCGGACCCTCCAGCGCAGGCGCCCATGGTCCCCCTCTTTAAATGACCGCCTCGCAAGCAGCACTGGGAGCAGTGGCCCGGGACTTCATCGCCGTCGTCAAGTGCCTTCTCGTTTATTCTTGACACATTTCCCCCGACTGAAACCTTCTCACCGAAAATATACCAGCTGAACATTGCTAATTGTGGACCGAAGTCGAAGATGTGGGAAGCTGACTAGCGGTTAGTTTGGGTCCTTTGGCGAAAATGGAAACCATGGGGCGATTGTCAGGTTGGCAGCCTAAACCATAGTCAAGCATTCAATTCGCACAACATACAGCTGTGGGGCATTTAGTAGGTTGAGAAGCCTTCTGCATATAATAACATCATCTAATTTGGAAGGTATTCTGTATTGGAGAAGGCTTCTGTAGTCAAGAAGCACATTTGCGTCAAGAAGCACATTTGACCCCACTAGAAGCCCGCTATAAGCCCGCTGTAACGTCCACTACAACCAAATGAACAACCACTAACGACGACCACTGGAAAATAGTAGAGCGGCAAAAAAAACACTTGATTTTCTTTTTATTTGACCACAACACGAATTGAACACACGACTTGGATGGCATAAGGTCACGGATTTACGATTGAGTCACAGCGGATTTACGGATTTACAGATTTACGATCACGGACGAAGAACTGGTTATTTTGGTTAATATCCTACAGTGGTCGCCTCACGGGGGTGCTTAGGGGGCCAAGAAGAACATTTGCATCGAGAAGCACATTTGACTACAGAAGGCTTCTGGCGCTTTTAGAAGGGTAAGAACACTTCCCAATCCCCACAGTTTCCCACTACGGTACCTGATGAATCGTTTCTGTTGGCCGTACGTGGCGTCACGCTTCATGTACCTTCGCAGAATATCAACGCCTCGAAGCACCTGATTATATCACCAGCAGCCTATTAGCATGCATGATTAACTTCCAGACCCGACCAAGGAGGTGATAATGCCCCCAACTTAGCCCCATCACACGATATACCGTCCTCAGCATCTAGGTACCCCTCATACTCGGTCATTCTGCCTTGTCTGCTACCTGTCTCAGCTTAGGTAGGCGTTCAAGAAACGTCTGCGAAATACACAAAGATGATGCCGTTCTTGCCAGATCTACTTTGACATGACTCGACCACTGCGTGTTAATGCATTAATCTCACCTGAGCCAATAACGAAGGGGAATGAAGTGATCGTAAACGCAACGAAAATAGATTAAATTGATCCTATAGAGCTACAAAAGAGATGCGCTAGAGAGCTATCTAATATACCCAAGCAAGTGATCTGCGGTGGGTCATACTACGTCACGTAACAGGTATATTAGATAGCTTTTCAGCGCATCTCTTTTGTAGCTCTATAGGATCAACTTAATTTACTTTTCTTGCGTTTACGATCACTTCATTCCCCTTCGTTATTGGCTTAGGTGAGAGTTCTCCTCTAGTCTAACGCAATCACGGTTATGGTTTGTAATATTTCCCAATCATAACATATACGACCATATGTACTAGAGAACTCGGCATCCCGTCCGCTCTTCCCTAGATTCTAGAACACTGATTCGTCTTGGTGGTCGGTGACTCTGGTCCAAACATCGTCACAGTCTGCGTAGCGGACGAGATGAATCTCATCGGTGGCCATAATTCCAGTGCGCAAGTTAAAGAAAGAGGACGTAGCGCAGGATCTCTTGTCGACAGATACTTGGGCGCTGTAAGAATACTTCTTGTTGGGAATTTGCTCATTGTTGTGAATATAGTACAGGGTTTTTGTGGTTGATACCTTTTGTCCCCTGAGAAATTGATACAGAGGTCTGTACGCGGCTATGGACACGGCGAGAAAGCCGAGCATACATTCGACCGAGGTAGTAATAAATATTGGAGCGTTGTCCCCTGCAAGCAACGAGACATATTAGCGCCATGTGTATATCGATCAGCTTGAACTTACAGCTTGGGTCTGAAGTACTTCCGAGCTTTGTAATGTACCTCAACTGAACAATACTGACTATACATGCGCTTTGAGATGATGTAGGTTACAAGCTGCAACGCGGGCAAAGCTAATAGGAGAAAGGGAAGGCATACCTGCCACCGGTTGCAAATATGATCATCAGCATCCACTTTTTCTGAGTCCGGATTTTCAAGCTCCATACAAGCGGTAGAGGCATAGAAACGATGATTAGGTCCGTAATGATGTTAACAATATTGGCAGCCAGTCCGTATCGTCCGTAGTCTATGCATGTTGCGTGCTGTATCGTTGTGTCCCATGTCGCCTGGATGGGAACGCACTGGAGGTCACTGGCTAGGATTACCCCGGCACTGAGGCAGCAGACGAGAAATCCAACTGGCCATGTGGCTCGGGAGAACCATATCGACTTGCCGAAAATGGTTCTGTACAAGCTGAGGACGCTGAGTTTCAAAAGTGCTAAAACTACAGCGTAGAGGTTCTCGATGACAATGCTAAGCTTTAAGACACGGTAAGGTCAGCGGCCGGTCGTCAGTCTTGAAGTCCGAGAAGCAAGCTCGATGGCTGATGAAAGTAACTTACAATCTGCAGCGTCCGGGGGCCAGTGACGAAGACGGTGTGTCTACCACACCCAAATCGTGTAGTATTGGCGATCAAGACCTCGTTCGCAATAAAGAATGGCTAGGCAAAGTCAGTGATCCGACCTAGCACAAATATCGATGGTCAACACGAACCTAGGCGGCTATACAAAGCCAATCACTCGCATTTAGGCGGAAATGTCCGTGAAGCAGCCTCCTAGACCAGATGCGGAGCACCACGAAGATTGTAGCAAGAGGTGCGCAGACGGCGCATGTTGCAATGAGAGCATCGTCGATGCTGTCTTCATGATGCGCGAGCTGCCAAACAACTTCTTCTCCGGTGGGGAGTTTGGGGCCTGTCATTTTGACAATAGTTTTACGAGAGAGCAAGACGACCGTGGCGCGCGAAGGACTCGCGCATCCGGGTGCGACATTACCGGGCACAGTCAAGAGTTATACATGCCATCAACTAGGTGGCAAGATCAGCATGAATGCAGCTTGGGGTCGTGTGGCATCGGAGATTCCTCTTGCATTCCATTTTGGGGATGCAAGCCAATACACACAAGTATTATCATGTTTTCAGTTGCTTAGCAAAGTTGGATCGAACTTCAATGGGAGCAGAAGCGACGGTCCGTGCTTATTTGGTGGCCCCCATCGAGGTCTGTCTCCTGAGAAGAAAGACAAGTGCGTAACAGGAAGAAGTATCAGAGCCCGTCCGGTGTGCGCTTACTGCATACACGATACTAGATTAGACTTTTGTGGGCGGCAAGTTCGTCGAATTTATACCCCATTCCCACCACCACAATCTTTTTTTTTTGGGGGGGGAGGGGCTTTATCTTTTTCGCAGAGAAGCGGGGGTTTGCCAACGAAAAGACCGCTTGCGACCGTTGCGATCAACGTGAATCTCATGCGTGCCCCAAAAGATCAGCCACTCGATTTCAGAAACACCAATTATGATAACGAGACTCTAAAGAGATGGTGGGTTGGAACCACACCTGGTTCGCCGACATCTCAGCTCGGCGCATCTTCATCGCGCTGCAAGGCTCTTTGAGTCTCACCATGCAGCTGCAGCATTGCCACCAGTGCGTATAGCCTGACGAGTCGCCGGAATGCCTCGGGCGTTGGGCGTTAAATTATTTTCCACCGAGTCCAAGACAGTGTTATTCTCTCGAAAATTAGGCGATCGATATTACCTAACAACTTTTGGGTCTAGACAATGCCAACTCTTCGCACGCATACTGAATCCTTTTCCTGCACGCTCTAGACTCCAGATAGATTCGGCAAGACTCATTTCAGAGATGGCGGACTAGAAGCGGATGTTTTTTGATTTTACATTCAATCCGACCTTTACGGCTTGGAGATGGAGCGAGGCGGATCTGTCTCTCGGGATATCATGCATAGCGGCTACCATTGGTGTCGTAGCTACTTCGCTATTTATCGCCATATCTTCTCTTGCTTAATGATCACAACAAATTGTAGGTGTTGTGGCGCAATAGCGTGGAAGCCATTGATTCCATACGTCCTCTTGGAGATCGAACACTTATATTAAGAAACACGAATCATAGGATTTATAGCAAGGCTCGGGAGAAAAGGTGGGCGGGAAAATCCTTAAAAAGAATAAAGATTCTAAAATAATATTTTATGCTAATCAACGCCTTAAATAACGGGAGATTAATCTTACTCCAAAATGCACGTTAGGCCAGTATAAATAGCTTTAAGCAAGCCTTAGACGCGCATTTGTTAGCAGCACTACCGAATCCGATGACAGAAAGACATAGGGGCTCCTTATTCGGGAAAGCAACAAAATTATTTTCTTTACCATCTCACGGAAAGCAGGACGCTCCTATTACTTCTTAACGTCACAAAGCCATATATAACCGACTATAAATATTAAAAATGTGACATTGCAAAAGCGGAACCGCAATTGCCAGGTTTCCGTGTCACAGGCTGTAACGAAAACGGGCCACTTTCACTAGGTAGACATATCCTGTGGCCGCTGGATTAGTACTCAGATCGGTAACGGCTGGGGAATCCCCGGTGTTGTATGCTTTGCCTTTGTGTCAATTTTGTTACCGCCTTTTTTTCGGCCTTCCGCGTTGGAAAGAAACATGAACCATCTACATAATGGTGCAAACGCAATGGCCCAACTCCATGGCCGTTAACAATTCCTAAGGCGTTTACTGTCAAGACTGGTCACGATACACCCGTGACTTATGGGTCAGCGAGCCCATGCGAATCCTCGCTGATAGTGGGGCGTGGCCCAAATAGGCGAAGATGCGATTGGCCACTACGGCTCGTCGCCGATGTATCCAACTTGGCCTGAATTTATTCCATGCAACGGTATCTCTTCGGTCAGATTGACCGGCAGATCGGTGGTTGATACCGCAGCGACTAGCTTCCCGGCCCGGGAATTTGTTCACCAGGTTAAGAATTCACTACCGCGACTATGAACGATCGACTCAGTGTCATCGATACTTGTACGGAATCATACATGAGTTCGATTTGGCATTGTTGTGTCTCGATTACGTTTCCCGTCTAAGCACAATAATATTCAATAATTATTTCTTCAAGCCTTGGAGCGGCGGAGACTGCGGAGAACATGCGCATTACCGAGATCACTATCTTCAGCTATACAGCTCATTACAGCCATGGAAGCTTTTCCATGTCGAACGGACGGAGCAGCACTGGTCATCCATCTCTCGTCATCCGGATTCGCACGGATAGTGGTATAGAAGGCTGGGCCGAGAATGCGCCGCTAGGAAGCTCGTATCTGCCCAGCACATATACTGGCGAGCTCGCTGCGCTGGAGGAGCTTTGCCCTCAAGTACTTGGGCTGGATCCACGAACTCCCGCAGTCATCACAGCAAAGCTGGATCTAGCCATGATGTCGGGTATGGCTGCCAAGTCCATCATTGACATTGCTTGTTGGGATATTCTAGGCAAGTCCGTCGGTCTACCAACCCACGTCTTGCTTGGCGGGTGTGTCAATGAAGCGCCACCCGCGTTCTCCGTGATTGGCATCTACGACGCTCCGGTTGCTGTTCAGAAGGCGAAAGAAGAGCATGCAAAAGGAACCTTGGCCTTGCAACTCAAGATTGGAAACGATCCAGTTGCCGATGCACAGCGAGTCAGGGCTATCCGCCTAGCCCTTCCGGACCATGTCTATTGCTTCGCGGATGCCAACGCCAACTGGAACTTGGCACAGGCACTCGTCTATGCTCGAGCGCTCGGGCAGGATATTACAGTCCCATTTGAGCAGCCATGCCGAACGATCGCTGATTGCTCAAAGGTGGCTCGACTTACCGGCCTACCAGTCATTCTTGATGAGTCAATATTCACCGTGGCTGACCTCGTCGAGGCACACGCAGGGGGTATTACAGGAGTGAACATCAAGTTGTCGCGGGTTGGTGGCATGACAAAAGCTCGCATCATGCGCGACACGGCAGCAGCGCTCGGCATGTCAATGAATGTCGATGACACTTGGGGCTGTGCCTTGACAACGGCACAAAATCTCCAGATTGCCTGCTCGACCCAACCGTCACTACTGGGTGCCGTCGACTGCTATGCCGAGTGGACGTATCCCATGATAGCCGAGGTTCCTCGCGTGCAGCAGGATGGCCAGATCCGTCCGTCACAGCTTCCCGGTAATGGCTTTGGTGCCATCAATATGGAAATGCTTGGAGAGCCGCTCCTTCACTTCAGCGAGTAAAGTAATGCGCGTCAGAATCCGCCTTTGGTTTGAGTATCAATTGTCTGTCTAATATTTGGAATTACGTAGCTTGTCCGATTGGCTGCGAGTGCTAGAGAAGTAGTAGCCGTGATGGAACTCATTTCAAGATGGATTCTGCCAAACACTATCTTCGTGTATCACCCGGGCCATCCACTCAGCATCCTCGTTCTCCAATGAGTTTGCTAGTGCCAAAATCTGCTCCGCTGTGAATTCGTCCCCAAAAGGCTCCATCTCCATATCGCCTTGTTCGGACAACAATTCATTGGTACTCAAAGGAGCATCGTTGGGCTGTGACAGTATTTCAACAGGCTGATTTTGCCGAGTGGCATCGTGGTCGTTGGTCAGCAGAGTGGTTGCCTTTGCATGCGGTGCGAACTGGAATTCCAGTGGCGGCAAATTGGCCACCATCTCGTTCAAGAGCTGCATGTCCGATTTGCGATGGTTGGCAATCAGATTCCCAGTAGCAATCATTTCGTCGATCAGTACGATGGAGCGGGAGAACCATGAGGGTCGGTCGTCTAAAAAGCGTGCTTCTATTGTCGGGATGATCAGAAGAACAGTAGTAGCGACATAGACATAATCTAGATCGAAAGATAGAAACGTTTCTAGCATCTCATTAGTCTTTGGCCCACACTTTTCCTTTAATGAAGTAACTGACCCAGCAGGCCCTGTGTCTGCAAGTTTTCGAGGATGTGAAGAATCTGAAGTGACGACTCGACGCATATTTGCACTAGAGCGCGGACCTTCTTCGACGCGGCAAGGTGCTTCAAGTCCGCCTCGGATTCGCAGCGAATTTTCAAGCAACAGAAAATGACTGGACGGATGGCAAGCACAATACACTGTCACGAGCCCATATCAGCTCGGCTATACGTCACCAATAGCTCTGTTAGACAAAACTTACCTGGTGGTATAAAAGATGCAGAGAGCCCGACATTCTAGATATTCCGTCGTCGGGCGTATCAAGCTGTAATGGTTGCATATTTTTCAATTCGTCGGCCAAGCCAGTTATGTCTTCGAGGGCCGCTCTGGTGTTCATGAGAAACTTTTCATTCAGCCCTCCACTGACTCCGTAAATATCTGTGAGTGATACGAATTTAGCTGGTTGCCAAAAGAATTCACAAGAATGAGTGCAATTACGTACTATTGTTGATGACCGCGATTATGCGAACCAGCTTGATGTGGAGATCCAGTGCAGCAGTGCGGTGAGGAGATCCAAGAAAAACAGGTAATCGACAATGGATGTCCTCATCTCTGATCGACTGTGGGTTCCCCATCAAAGATGTTATTTGTCTGTCTAATATGTGCACCGTCCACCATATCTTGCGGCAACGTTGCACAACCGCCTCTCCAAGGTAGTGGATTGGCATATCCGTATGCATACCATAGCCGAATGCCATACGTATAGCTTGTCCAATCTATGTTACTGATTAATCATGTAATACGCTGGACCGTGAATAAGTGTGGCTTGCCCATAGGCTCTACTTACAACTACGTCGGCCGAGTTTCGGTAGTCGATAGAGTTGAGGTAAAGTGCAATGGCGCAGAGGATCTCAGTTGCCAGAATGGGTTCTCGGCAGAGGGAAGTGACGTCGGGAAGAAGCTGCATAGCGCGGGCAAAAAACTCAAGACCAGCCGGTCGTCTGTCTGTGTTTTTGGAAAGAATCAGAGCCTTCCCAAATGCCAGGATCAATAGAAACTGTATGTACCACAGTCCTGCCTTTTCTACTCGCCCCTCGGTCTCTGTGTAGAACTTGTGCAAGTTGCTTTTGAAGTCATCCTCATCAAATAGGTGAAACATTTGTCCGCACCGGAACTTGACAGTGTTCAAAAGGTATATAGCGTAGTCGAGGCTAGGCATGATCGGAGGGCTGCTACTGCACTCGGGAGGCGCGCGTGTCCCGCTCCAGCCCAGATCATATGCTGTTCCATCGAACAGTATGGTATTAGCTGGCAGAGGCGCTTGGAACAACTTCTGATGTATCAAGTGAAGTATGCGCCCAGTAAAGGACCAGTTCGATGATGTTCCCAGATAAACTATAAGAAATTGCCACGATAAGTTCCGACCATACTGCATAATGCCACGACAGAGGGTAAGAGTACTGACAAGACTGTCCAGTTGATGCAGAAAGGAACGTTGAAGGAGATGAAGTGAGCGGATTCGTCAACATGCTCGAGCCTCTATCTTCAGAGCGTTCACGATTCGTTGCATCAGTCCCCGAAGCATCAAGAGTCTCACCAAGCTCAATCTGACTGTCTTGACTGGCTAACACTGCCTGAGCTCCTGTCAATAGTTAGCCACGCCGGAACCTTGTCTACAATACGCCAGAACCATAAACCTACGTGGTTGAGGAGCTCTATCAGCATGATGGGCATCTCCAGCTTCCGATGAATGGAGATGGGGAACAGTTTCCTGCTGCTTTAAAGCGCGCTCTAGGCATACAATCTTATGCTGTAGACCCAACAAATACCTCCATGCACGCAAATCAGCACCAGAGAGGTTATAGAAGCAGGGGGGTATTCTACTCATGAGTAACCTGGATTTTACTTTCGCGGTCATCAAACGAGCACTGCAGACGTCTCTTGGTGCATCCTTCGCACGGCTGCTGCCCGGAACACTTTACTTTCTGTCGTCGGCATCGGGTGCAGCTGGAGATCCAATCTTAGCAAAGACGTAATTGGCCTCATGGGGACAGAGCAACCCACGCCGCAGATGTCCGTTTCGTTACTTTCATTTGGCTCCTTGACGGTCTCATATTGACAACAATGGCGGTACTCAAAAATCTGTTTTGCCTTGATAATCATTCCAGCTGGATCTGGAAGGAGGGTCATACAATCAAGCGGTCAGTACTGGGTTCTACATTGCAGAGACTGACAAGGTCATAGGGACTCGGTATACTGACATCAGCTAATCATCCTCTGTGCGAATTGACCTGATCCAAATTGCTTGAGTATGCTAGGTACCCTGTCTCACACGTGCAGGATCTCGGTGGGCCAGAGCGTGTTCGCTGCGAAGTCGCTTCAATGCTCGGACATACGAACCAGCGGGCCGAGCTCCCGTGCATCTTTTTGAGCACCTTATTACTCTTTTTCGCCTATCTTCAACATCCTTTGTATGCTGTTGATAAAGTGCATACTGTTGTTTATCTTCGGCCGACAGACCGGTGCCCAATTCTCAGGCACAGCGCCGCACTAGGTTAGCGGCGCTTAATGAAAACTGAAAGTGGTTAGCTGCCTCCACTGGAGCCAGCATACTCCAGCATTCACCCCGCCTGCACTAGAGGCCCCCAGCTTATCGCCAGGCGCCCAGCGCTGGATAAGATGCGCGCCGTCTCGGCTTCGCACCCCGATGCTGAAACGGCGTGTCGAACTGCCGGAAGCCGTGTATACAAAGTACTGCGGAGTCACATCAAGGTGCATATTGCACACTGCGGGCAGACTACGATTCATTTCTTCTAAGCTTCTCCCTCCAATTCGACTCTCTTCCACTATTACAATGCCGCATCAAACTTTGCCCAACAATGCTGAGTCTCCTGGGGGCAGATTCCTGGTTAGGGGCGATGCTTGCGGGGAGATCGTCGCTTCCGACGTACCCATAAGTTTCATGATGGGCGTCAACGCCCAGAGCGGATTGATCCAAGATAAACACCACCCACTACAAGGGATCTCGATTACCAACAAGATCCTAGTTATACCGCGGGGTAGGGGATCATGCAGTGGAAGTGGAGTCATCATCGAGATGCTTGTCAATGGCAATGCCCCGGCCGCCTTCATTTTCCGCGCCCGCGAGGATATCCTGACGCTAGGCGTCGTGTTGGCCGGCATTATGTTTTCAAAGTCTATTCCTATTGTTCTAATAGACAATGAACAGATCTGGAGTGCCCTCTTGGAGGGCGGCACAGCGCGCATCACCACTGGTGGATTCCTTACTCTACAGGACAATACGTGCGTGGTTTTGCGTGACCCTCCCAGCATCAATCAAGTGTTGATTTCTCCAGAAGACGAGAAATTGTTGCGTGGGGAAGGATGTAGTGCTGCTACACAGCTAGCAATGCAAACCATTGTAACTTTTGCTGCGATTCAAGAGGCCAAATCACTCATCAGCATTTCTCAAGTTCACATCGATGCCTGTTGTTATGCGGGGAAAGTGAGTCTTGCAATTCCTCAGCGTCTTCACGAGCTTGGGGGCAAGTTTGCAGTTCCAACCACATGCAATTCTCTAGACGTCGATCGTCGGCGCTGGAGGGAGTTGAAAGCGGATCCAGCGCTCTCGGAAGCCTCCTATGCCATCGGAGACCATTACTTGGCAATGGGTGCCCAGATGAGCTTCACCTGCGCACCATATCTTTTAGACACCAAACCAAAACTTGGTGAACAGATCGGATGGGGAGAGTCCAACGCGGTTGTTTTTGCTAACAGCGTGCTCGGAGCTCGAACTCATAAGTACCCGGACTATCTCGAGGTCATGGTAGCACTGACCGGTAGAGCTCCTTATACTGGCTGTCATCTACTGGAGGAGCGAGCACCAACCGTTCGCATCAACGTACCACCCATCTTCAAGCGTGAACTCGATGAGTCGGTATTTCCACTCCTGGGATACTATATAGGTGGACTGGTCGGCTCAAGCATTCCCATCATACACGGCCTCGAGGGTTCGGACGCATTGACTCCTGACCTCAAAGCTTTCGGAGCCGGGTTTGCCACAACTTCTTCTGCCCCAATGTTCCATATCAGAGGCATCACACCGGAGGCTGCAGACTACGACGATGAGAAACAAGAGCTACAACAGATCAGCATCAAAATGAAAGACCTGCAGGAGACCTGGCAAGAACTAACCACAGCCACTGATCCTTCTGTTGACCTTTTATCTCTTGGGAACCCGCACTTCTCGCTGGAAGAGTTCTCAACGCTCGCGCTCCTAGTTCAAGGCAGAAGGATCAAGAAGGGCGTCGTGATGATCATTACAACCAGTCGCGTCATCTACGACAAGGCCAAGCAGGCTGGCTACATTGATGAAATTGAAAGGTTTGGGGCATCATTGATCACGGACACATGTTGGTGCATGATAACGGAGCCCATTATTCCGCTGAAAGCACAAAACATCATGACGAATTCTTCTAAATATGCCCATTATGGCCCGGGAATATCGCGGCGGAAGTTCCATTTTGGAAGCTTGGGCGGCTGTGTCGAAGCTGCCTGCACCGGCTCCCGATCCTCGGAGAGTTTGCGTCCATTGTGGCTTTTCGATTAGTAGATAGACTTTTGAAGATACTCTCATGGAGATAGACAATCTAGAAAGAGCCTGACTTGAGTTCAATCATCAAAGTATATTCCCATGCACACATTCTTTTCTCTTCGTTGGGCGATGGAAATAGGCCAAAGTCGCCCTGAAACTTGCTCGTGTTCTTCGTCTTCTTGGTCAGGTCTGATCAACTCAGGCTCCACCTGGAAGTCACGGCATCCCTCAATCAAGTTGACAAGTACACATCATGGTGACACACCAGGGGTCCCGTGTCATATCTGAGTGGACGTGCGCCTTAAGGTTCGAAGCTTATTTCTTCCCCGCCATCTTATGCGACTTCGGCTTCCACTCCCGCAGGTAGTTCATAGGCTTTGCATGACCATAATTATCTTCTAATTCTCCTATCGTCAGCCCGTCTACTGTGGAGTATGCGAGAAGGGCTCCACCCCATACAATCTAGTAAGATACCTTCAATGACGATCTCCGCGCCAGTCCACTGCGCGAGGTAGCCGATTGGCTGGATACTGGTCAAAGGTATACTAATGAACTAAAACTCCTTGCAACTCGGACAAGAAAGCGGGGGACTACGTTCTGGAAGATTAAGGTCACTAAGAGTTGTCAAGCAGGTCTTATCTACAGTGATCCGTGTGTGTAAGGCATATGACTCTCTGTTGAAATGCCACCAATGAGGTAGCCGATTTCGAGACGCACCTGTTACTCGGGGCAAGTCCCGGCCTCAATGTTTGACATCCGTTCCAGAATACCGGCAACTCACAATGATGCATGACGTACAGAAGATATATAGTCGATAATTGTGTGTTCCATGATAGGGGAAGGTTTGAATGAATCAAATCTAGCCGCATATTTCGAAAGATCTTTACAAGCATGTCCGACTTAATCGTTCTTGGCAACTCGCAAGTTCACGACCTGTTGATTGCGCTCAGCAAGAGCGACATCCACTCGATCAAGGATGAAATTGCCGAGTCTCTGATTCAATTTTCAACAGGGTCCGAACAATCCTACCAGCCTGAACCTGGCATTGTTGTTAGACCAGATGGGCAGAAGGTACTGTTCAGATCCTTTACTTCAATTGAGAGCGTGGGAGTCAAAATTATTGTCGAGCCTCCCTCCAGATCTGCAGTTGTATCGACAAGTCAGCAGCCATATGGAAGCAAACCACCAGCGTTGGCACCCCTGCGTGGTCTCGTTGCTGTATGCGACAAAGAAGGCCGAGCGGTCGGCGTGATCAACGCCGAAGAAGTGACAGGATACCGCACATCGATGAGTGCCATCATCCCTTACATGTACAGGCTCAAGACGGCGAAGATTGTTGTATTCGGCGCCGGCATGCAAGCACTGTGGCATATTCGACTCGCCCTTGCCCTGAGGGGGGACGAAATCGAGACAATATATATCGTCAATCGTTCGGCCGACAGAGCGGAGGCAACAGTCAAGCAACTCAGCGAAGAAAATCAATCCCGGTGGAAGTCACCTGCGCGCATCCACTATCTGGCTTCAACGCAACTTGATTATGAATCCGGGTTGGAAAAGATCACAGGGGAGGCCGATGTCATTTTCTGCACTGTGCCATCCGCGAAGCCTCATTTCCCTGCTAGATACATCAAGCCGGATGGGGCAAACAGCAAAGGTCCCTATATCTCGGCCATTGGATCATGGCAGCCTGGCATGATAGAGCTTGACCCAAGCCTAGTACGGGTTGCCGCCGAAGCCAGCAGATCCTACGGGCTCCCCGGCCACGCAGAAGGCGCCATCATTGTGGATGATCTTCAATATTGTCGCCTGCATGCGGAAGAGGTGATTCAGAGCAGACTGGAAGAGAAACAAACAATCGCACTGGGAGAGATCCTGCGCACACAACAGCAGGCGCACGACCCTGCCATGGACGCTTGGCTAAAGGAAGGCTTTGTCGTCTACAAGAGTGTTGGGGTAGGCATGACTGATTTAGCTGCTAGCAGAGCCATTTTGTCTCTTGCCGAGGAACGCGGTTTTGGTGTCAAGATGCCCAATTTTTGAGATGGGGTATAGATCAAGATCAAGATCAAGATCGGGTTCTCCGAGGATAAGAAGGTAGCATGTAGTAATACAGCAGCACTATACCGCCCGAGCCTAGATCACTAGCTTTTCGCTATTCCGTCGAGACTTTGAGCCATTGAATTACATTGTGCTTTCCCGATAACAGCCATATGCGACGGAAGCGGAATTTGATGCAGTACCTTGTGCCCTCGGCAGAAATGAGCCATAGTGATTCAGCAGTACTACTCAGCCTCGATTCTGTGAGATGACGAAGATCAACTTGAAAGTATTTATCAACTTGAAAGTATTTATGCAGAACAATTTAAACTATCGCTATTGATTTGTTGGGCTTTTTCTATGAAAATTTGACCTCGAGACTAACCCGAGTTGTCGGCACAAGTCCAAACAGCAGAGCCGTTGGAGTTTTGATACTGCGAAATAACTCCACTGATCGCACCGTAAGTGCCAGCAACTGTAAGGAAAGATCCCCCGATAATAATGAATGCAGCCCAACCGGCCAAGAGTGTCCACTTCGCCGTTCTCTTCTCGCCCCAGTACATATAGAACCACATGAAGCCCATTGGCTGCAATGCCAGAAGAGTACCACCAATGGCTCCAACAAGAGAGACAAGACCGCTCAAATTAGGAATCGCACTCGCGATTATATATGCCAATAGTGAGCTGCCCATAGTGCAACTAAACCACACTGTCCAATGGGTTCTAGTATTTTGGACCAGGTGCTTAGAACCCCGCAGGAAGCGTACCAAGAGATACTTTGCAGTAAACTGATTCACGGATTAGACGTTTTGAACCATGCGTCGATAGAGAAGGGCACGTTACATGTATAAAAAGAGTAATGCTGACAGTCAGGCCTGGTAGAGCGATCCCGTAGCACACCTTTTTCATCATTGCTCCAGCGGACCCCAAAGCTGGGGTCGAGACATATGATCCGCAATAATAATATACCACGATTGCGAGGGTCACATAAATTGCGGTCATTATGGACTGACAGGTGAGGACTGCTCGTGTATATACGCGAGGATCCCGCATTTCGGAAACAATATTGAAGAAAGCGGGGGTTCCGGCGAAGGAGAACACGATAGTTGAGACCGCAGCAAAGGCTTCGGCTGGAGTCGGATTTGCGATCAAAACGTAGTCTGACTGCCATGGTCCAACCGTTGGGGCAGAAGCGGGACGATCTTGAACGCCAACGGATATCACCAGGGTCACGACTGAATGAAAAAGCGTTAGCCACGGCGCAAGACTAGAAGGCATCATAGCCAATAGATGACTCACCGGAGACAAGAATACTGATGAATCCCACCCAGGACAACAGTGAAATACGTCCAAGTGTCTGAATACTGCCAAAGCCGGCCGCGAGAACAGCTGCGACAGCTACGAAAACGGCCGTACAAGTTGCATGGTCGGACAACGCATTCAAGGCAGTCGACCAACCGATGAAGGTAGAGCTGGCTGTGGCAATCCAATCTGATTGTTCCTTCATGTTAGGCTTGATAGTCTCAAATGTGTTTCTTTCCACCAGAGGTCAACTCACATATTGCAAACATAATGCCAAAGCATTCATAGCCGAACCTACCAAGGAAAATTCGGCCAACATCTTCAATGCCATAAACATCCGGGTACCGGAGTTTGAAGTCACCGATAATATAATTGGACCAAGTAATCATGGCAGCAACTAGTACAACACATATAGTACCTGGGATAAGGCCAAGTACAGAAAAGGTTTCCGGTACAGTGAGGACGCCCAGACCAATCTGAGTTTTCAACATCAACACAACCGCGCCTTTGAATCCCAACTGTTATACGTTAGCAGGCTGGACAGTGTTGTATATGAATCTTACATACCGCACGGTAATTAGGACCTCCCTCTGTCATGTCTCCAAACACATCGTCATGGATGATTCCCTGGGTACAAGTTCCAGGCTGTACAGAAGAGGTCGGCTCGATACATCTTTCTTCGTCAACTTTCATGTCAGCAACCTTTTGAGACATTGTGATAACAATTCAATGTGGAAATTCTAAGATATGAATTGGTTATTTTGGGGAAAATAAATTGGTTTTGTGCATAGGATAGGTATGAGTTTGGGAATCGCTTCTTTTCTAAATGTTTCAGGCATAGGTGATGGAATTTGTGGCCAAATGTGCTTTTCAAGGGGGAACCATTATTATTGAGAACAGGAAATGACCCACGTCATTTCCACTATAAGCGATATGCTACATCTAGACTCACAGATCCGAGCTTCCAAGCTTCCAATTCCTTTTCTTTCCTGCATATCTAGCTGCCTACCCCACAGCCGCGTGCCATGGACCCCTGGTGGTAGATACTAGTTAGCACGAAAGATAAGTAGAACTGGACCACCGGTGTAGAACCCGAGTGCATCCCTATCTATTCCGGCTGTCGCCCGAATACAAGACTTGTCTCCAATTCCTTTATCAGTCTTGTGAATCTGAAAGTGGTTAGTACTATCGGTCGCCCCTCCTATTGGATACCCTTTTAACCTTTGAACTAATTCCGCTTGATCATACTTCCCCTCATTACGGTGCTATAGGTGCCACTATCAATATTCGAAGAACATCCACCAGAATAGAAAGGATAACTTCGACAGGAACACAACAGACTGGCCCACCGCGCGCATCCAACCTCAGTCGGCAAACTTGAGCTCCTTCCACTGTGAATCATTTGCATCTATCATCAAGTGCCGCAAGTCCCCTCTATGCTTTCAAATTCCCTTCTTTGGATTAGTGAGAGAGAAAACATGCCCACTACCACTAGTACCAGCACTAGCACAGCTATGGCAACACCCACGCCGCCAGACAGACTTCATTCGGAAATGCCCACACAAAAGGTAGATTCTGTTCTTCAAGGCGTTGCGCGAGGCGACCGACAGGGATTGCTCAGGCTTCGTGGTATTCCTGCCTTCGAGAACCCTCACGACAAGCGGATATGGATTCGCCAGCACATGGCAGCTGCCTTCCGCTTCTTCGGAAAGAATGGTTATACTGAGGGGACATCGGGGCACATATCTGTCCGAGGTATGCTTCCTGGAGCATTCTACTGGAAGCCTTTTCTTGATATCGATGAATTGACTCTCGAGCCGCACAGATCCAATATTACCCAACCATTTCTGGATGAACCCCTTCGCCGTACACTTCAATCAGCTCAAGGCATCCGACATGGTTCTGGTAGATGCTGAAGGCTATGTGGTGCCGGGTGGAAACCAAGCAATGATCAACGAGGCCGGATTTATGATCCATTCTGAGGTCCACAAAGCTCGTCCTGATGTCGTCGCAGTGGCCCACGCTCATAGTATTGGTGGCAAAGCATGGGCCTCATTTGGCAAACCTATCGAAATGCTTACCCAGGGTAAGGCATTCCTGCATGACTTTCTATCCTCTCCCATTAATTCATGGCTGACGAATTATAGATGCTTGCAATCTCTATGGTATAGTTGGTGTATATGCTGAACATGGAGGCATTGCATTGGCGCAAGATGAAGATCGTGCCATTGCACAGTCACTTGGCAAGACAAATACGGCGTGCATCTTGATGAATCACGGGTAAGCATAGCCAATAATTGATCTTATTAATTATGTCGAGTCGGAATGCTCATTTTGACTAGACTCATCACATGCGGGAGTACTGTTGATGAAGCCGCATTCCTATTCTATTGCCTGGACCAGTCCGCTCGTGGGCAACTCATGGCCGAGGCTGCGGCTGCAAATGGACTTGAAAAGAAGATTATTCCCGACGACATGGCCAAGTATACCGCCAGGTCAATGCAATCGCCAGTAAATCAGACTACAGCCCGTTCTCCCTTGTATTCATACTAACCAAAGCCTCGCAGGATAACTTTTACAACGAATTTCAGCCTGAGTTCAACTTGATTGTTCATGAGTCAAATGGAGAGGTCCTTCTTTAAGGACATTGGAGCCACATTCATGCATCTATCAGCAAAGAAAACCATTGTTGCGTATCGTATATATCTCTACACTAGCCTAAGCTGGGTAGGGAATTCCCACTTTTGTCCTTATGGTCTGGCGGGATATTGCGATAACCATCCAAGTTTGAAATCCAGATTATGTTATTGGGAACACAATAATGTTATATATTGCCGATTGTAAATTCTGATTAATCTGAGCGTCGTGATTCGTACGAATCGCCACGATATTCATGGCAGCAATTTGTACGTCCCAATACGCCATTCCAATGGTGATTCATAGCTACAGAGCCCTGCAGATCCGCTTTCTCTTAGCTGCAATGCAAAATTGCGGTGATCATGTCATACCTCTGGCTCCTGTCCAGCATCGAGCTTTGATTTCATTGCTGCTTAATCCCTCCGTTGATCTGAGCCGATGATCAATCCATGGAACTATGTCTTGGAATCTCTGTACCTCAACCTATCAGAAGGACAATTGCAATGAGAACTCGGATCCAATTTTTGATGATCGGGATCAACCATTGTCGTTGTCGAACAGAATTATCCTCCGAAGGAACCGAGGTTCAAATCGCCTCCAGCGGCAAGAGCTCATGAAGATGGACTCATGAACAATGATCTCATCATGTCCTTTCAGCTCTCAAAATTGTGTAAGCGCCACCTTGCTAAGAGGTACACAAATATTTCAGGCTATGCACCGATTTTCCCTTTAGAATGGTTAGTCAAAAGCGGTCATCGCTGGCGAGAGACTCACATTTGTACAGGCGCTTGCGGGATACAAAGCGTCCCCAGACTTGGTAAAAAGCCAAGAATAAAATGAGTACCAGAGCCGTGTAGGAAAAAGTGATATTGAAGAGTTGTTTCATGTTATGGCAATGGCTGTTATTGTCCAAGCTGTAGAATAAATTGATTTGAGGTCTTTCGTCGGCTATTCTAACCCCAGAAATGGAAGTTTGCTGAGGACTGAGAAGGGCGATCTGTTCCTTCAAAGTCCCGATTTCCTCAGGACTGGAAAGACGACCAGACGTGTCTGTTTCTTGATCCTGACTTTCAGAGGTTCCTGACAAGGAAAGGAGGTAGCTTGTTGGCAAAGGCCTTTGCACCATCAACACCATCGTGGGATCTTCGTCGATCGAAGGGAGGTATGGGCTGTTCAAGTTTTCGTCGACTAAAAAAGGTTGAAGTCCATGTTCAGAGAAGTGCTTTGAGCTAGACCGTTCTAGTGTATGCCACACTGCGGTAGTTCCATGAAAGGCATCCTGATTAGAAGCAATTGGTGCAGCTATTGCCTCACAAAGCACGCATAATATAAGGAACATATACATGGTGAGAGGGGATGAAATTGAGCATTTACAAGAAAAGAAACACGGAAGCCTCATCAAACAGAACATTTATACGGAAACATGAACGACTGCGTAATAAGTGATTATTTACAGAGTGACACTTTCCTTTCTTCTTTTCCCAGCTCAATACCTAAGTATGTACATGGCATTGGAACCCTGGAACTAGTCTGGTGCAAACAGTTTTGTTTTACGGCAGGACCAATCATTCGCTTCCTTGCCAGATTGCGGGTTAAAATCAGCCCTCATACTTGTAATGATGGTACAGTAGGGACAAATATGGTGTGCCTAAATTCACGACATTAGTTGAGATTGAGACACCATAACCTTCTTGCAGAGCGCATGGGGGTGGGGCGTAGGACTTGTTCCAGCACTCGATCTATGCCTGACCCTTGTGGAGCATCTTTCTTCTGGGTCGCGTCGCGTGGTGGCTTAGACAGGAGGGACCGGCATGTTGGAGGCTAGGCGTCTTCCTGCACATCCCGTAAAAGGCTTAATTTTGCTTAACTGTACCATGAAAAGGCTTGATTCGAGCTTTCGCAATGGTATCTACTAGCAATCCACCGCTAATGCCAGGGCCAAAGTAATTCAATTGCTGCCATGTTCAGATGGGAGAGTTTTAGTCGTGCATAAGGTAGGACTCCGTCGAGATTGGCTTGTGCGTGTGCAAGTTGTGCAATTCCCGACTAGACAGGTGACTTGCCCCACGTTAAAGAGAGGCTTGTCAGATACTTGATACGGGCCAGACTCATTGTTCGTTGGTCTACACAGTATACTGGCTGAAGATCATCCGTGGTCAATTCAATTCAATAAGCGTGTGAGTTGAGGTTCTAGACTTGGCTTCACCTCCTATTACTCAAGTGAGCAATAACGGACCTAGATCTGACTTTGGTTGGCTAGTTCCAGCACCGCCCGCCGCGTTCTTTTAGGCAGTCCCGTACAAAGTGCACAGCCCCGCGATTAGTGTCCTTCACGACATCAAAATTCGTCTTTGCTGTCATCGGAAAAAGTGCTGCCACCCTTCCGCTCCTTCTACTTCATTGCAGCATTCCGATATGTCAGCTTACCAACAAAACATTGATACAAGAGATGCAGCCCCAGAAGCCAAGACGAAGTCGCGCTAGAGTTCCAAAAGCGAAAACTGGATGTAAAAGTTGGTCAGTTGCGCATGTTTCCATCCCAGCACGTCTCCCTAGCTTGTTGAAGTTCTATATAGCTGGCTGCTCAGTACTGACAGTACACAGCAAGTAGGTCTCCAATTACCTTGGTTTTGATTCTTCTAACACGTTTGGTCATGATTCAGAGTTCGGCACCTCAAGTGTGATGAGGCGAGACCAGAATGCAACCGATGCCGCAAAGACCGAGTAAAGTGCGACGGCTATAGCCTACCATCAGCGTGGGTCCACGGACCGCGCAACAATTGGCAACAGAAAGATGCTTGTCAAGTATCGACCAGCCTATCACTTCCTACTCTTGTAGACCAATTGCCGGACCTGACGTACCTTGAGCGCCTACACTTTCATCATGCCTTGCGATATACCGTCCATGAATGGGGAGACTGGGCGCTCAAAGAAAACTTTTGGAATAGCCGGTTACCCCTCGTAGGTCTGCACAACAGTGTCATCCGGCACGCGATTATTGCACTCGGCGCAGCGCATCGTGATTATCTTTCTCAAGCCCTTGAGACGCCTACACCTGATCGGAGCAACGAACGATTTATCCTGAATCACTATAACCTTGCTATACGTCACATGCTGCCACTTATGTCTATATCTACAGCAGAGAACCTGCGAGCTGGCTTGACTTGCTGTCTCCTGTTTGTCTGCATTGAGAATCTCAGAGGGCACTACACAGAGTCCATACGTCACCTGAGAGCAGGATCGCGTGTACTCGCGTCCATGCTCTCCGAGAATGACTCATACTCCAAATCGACGCAGAATGTCTTCCCGATAAACAGTAGATCTGAATGGCATTTCGCACACACCGACACCCACAAAGGTTTTCACGACGGTGACATGGATGACCTTGCCATTCTGTTTTCCTCTCTCGGCACCGCCTGCTCGATCATTTCCGACGAGGAGATCGTCCCTCTGCAACATATCGCGGGGTGTCGCGTCCCGAATACCTTGGCCTCAGCTGACAGCCAAGTCACCCCCTTTTCCAGCTTGGGGGAAGCCCGACAAGAGCTGCATGAGATCACAGTTTTCCATGATATAACCTGGAGACAATTCTGCTTTCCCGTTGATTCTACACCGACGCCGCCGGAAACACGCATTAGAAGAAAGACTGCGTACTGCTCGATATACCAGCGGTTCTTCCACTGGAGTGCGCGGTTCGACGCTTTCATGGATCATCTATTCCTTCATTCTGCTCCAGCGGCAGAGATATGCGATGCTTTGAAGACCCGCTTGGATCAGAAGATTTGGCTCGCTCTAGCGGACGAGGAGTCTTGGTCGGCCGACTGGAACGCCGAGATCAAGCCGTCCGATTTGGATGCCATACTTGCAGACGTGGAATTATTCAACCAACTCTCACCATCACCGTCACAAGCATCCTTCAAGTTTGACATGAACTTGGCGCCGTCACTCGTGTTTGTTGGATGCTTTACAGAAGATGTGGATCTCTTACGTAGAGTTGTTGTAGCGCTCAAAACATTGAACCGGAGAGAGGGCTTTTGGGATACGCACGACCTGGCTGAGATCTTTGAAGCTTCCATAACGGCACGCAGCAAATATGGATGGTCGATCAAAGGGCCGCAGCGGGGAGATATCTTGTGCTTTGCAAGGTCGCTTGCGTCACTCAATCCCCCGTGCATTAAGGCTACCAACTCATTCCTTCGTTTCGCGACGGAGATGGTGTAGAGTTCAAATCCGCCTAAATATCCTCATGTTCATGCCTGAGACGTCTTCGAGTATCGCAGTGGGCTCTAGCTGATACGTATAGTATTCGATGTTGTCCCCTAGCATGTATCTTGTCAGCCGGCAAGGTTGATCAAGTCTCGTGTCGCGATAATGGTTGAGCAAGACAGACACGGTATCGAGCAGCGTCAAAAGGCCTGGCGGATTATATCGTGAGTCATATCACAGTTGGGAACTCGATCATCATGAAAAGCTACCATTTTTTATTTGTTCTCTATCCACCAGTTCATCAAAGTAGCTTTCTATAAACAGATACGAAGAAAATAAAACACACACCCAGGGAGCTTTGTAGATTTGAAAGCTACCAAACTCCCAGAATGCATTGGTGAAGGCCTGTGGGTAGTTGGCAATATAAGTGGTGCAATCGCCGGGGCAACCGCTGCCGTCGTAAACATTACCGGCCCAGTCGCCGCACAGATCAATATTGGCAATGATGCTCTGGTTCTTGAAATGACTCGAGATGGAACAGTCCGTGTTGGGAAAATCGGCGGCTGCCGTCCCCCAGGTACTGGGATTGAGGCTCTTTTTCGTAATGTCGTTTGGTATGCTAGCCCGCGCGAACTGCCACATGCGGATACCCTCACCGCGCCACTCCATGGCCATGATGCCGCCGCCCTGCTTATTGAAGCCAGTGCCATAGCTCGATGCGGAGCCGAGTACACCACACCCTGCATTGGAGTTGACGGAGTGATCGCAGTCGGCCTGGGTGGATGCGCCCGACATCTTCCGCTTTGCGTCCATGTTGCAGTCGCTGCTCGTGTGTAGCGTCATCTGATTGCCGTTTGTGGCGAGGTTGACGGCCTCCATGACGTCGATCTCGCCGTTCGTGGGCCAATTGCTCGTATCACTCAGCCATAGAGCCGGCCACGTACCGCAGCCGTAGGGCGTGTGCTTGACGTCGACGATAAAGAGGCCCTTGTCATACTGTGTCTTTGACGAGATACGAACAGAGAATCGGCCCGTTGATGCATCGGGGTCGGATGTATTGCCAACTGACGTATCTACCTTTAGGACAACCTTTAGGACAGCCGAGGTGTCCGATGCGTATGTAAGGTTCTGGAAAAAACACGGTCAGCTCTTGTGTATAGAGTTGAATACTTTATAGATGATCACAAGCGACTCGGCCGTCTCTTTTGGTACATAGTGGACAAAGCCCGAGGATGGATCATATCCTTCAAAGTAATCAAAATTGTCGAAGAAAACCTTCCCTGAATCTAGAAGGGCGCATTGGCTATTGAACGAATTTAAAGGAGTTCACCAAAGTTCATCGTACTTACAGGTATCTGCAAGCGTGTAGCTGAGCGCACTGTAGTCGGGGTACCGATTAGCCTTGGTGACGGACACGTCAACAGCGACTCCAATGACTACGGCGACAATGATGCCGACAGAAATACCCGCCCACGTTCGCTTGCGCCACTGGAGTGGATTGGATGATGCCACTCTTTTGGTGATATCTTTGGTTGATGGTTCATCCAAATCGATAGACTTGTAATGATTTGACTCCATCTTGAAAGACCGTCAAAGTTGCGGATGGTCGTCGAGTGATGTGTTTTGGAGTATCCTGAGTTTCGAGCTTGATGGCCCACCTAGCGTTTGCAGAGCTTGTCTATTTAATCAATGATATTGCCTGAATCGAATAGGGGACTCGAAACAAGTGTCTGTTAGTTGTCGAAGTGCACGGGGTGAGAGAGGATAGAAGTAAATCAACGGGTCTTATTTATAACAATATTATCACGACCATAGTTTCGAAATACAATCGCCTTGGATGTGATCCGATCTTAACTAGCCCTCTCTTGTTGCATGCATCTTCCCGAGGAACATGATCCAGGCTGGAGAAGGCCTGGCTTGCTGCGCCTTCTTCGATTTCGGGGATTTAATTAAGTATCGGTAGGTTCTTCAGACAGCTCTCAAATTGTGGAGTAACGATACGGAATCTGCAGAGCATGTCGTGAGCCGTACAGCCAAGGAGGCGCGACGGTTCATGAGTGGGCCTCGCTAGAATCACGACTAGTTGTATGGACGACTGACTATCAAGAAGAATATGAGGAACGAGATCGACATTGCTTGTCAGCATTCTCCACTCAGGGCAGATAAGCAATATGCTGCTGCAATTCCGCAACCGACTTCTTGCAGTTCACAAGTCCTGAGTAATCGACTTCATTTGATGTGGGTGTGGCGCATGTGCTGTAAGATGGTTGGGTGCATAGGCGCATTGGTGCCTTCGACTTTGTTGGATGGTCGGGTAGAGCACAAGTTTGGGCTTCCCATTGGTTGTGCCGTGTTGTGTCTTCGTTATTGGCATATGGACTCTGTTTTCCAACCATTTTGTGAGCCAGCCACTGGTTGCTGACTTCTAGCTTGGTAAACCGCCTCGGGCGCTAGTTCTCAAAACACGGCAGAGCCAATAGGAGGCCTTCTTTTTTTTTTTAGGCAGCAGAACCAATCAAATCAAGTTCAGAACCTCTATTCCATTACGCTAAGACCCTGTTCTCTTTGCACCCCCAGGGGTCAGGCGAAGCGGGAAGATTGCCAACTAGACTAGGAGCGGTACTGAAGGGGACATCAAAATTCATATTGTCTGCAACCAAACATTGCTTGATCTCCTTTATCATTTCATTAACTTCACATTTGGTGTATAATAAAACATGAAACATCTATTATCACACCAAAGAGCATGCTGAATGTATACAATTTCGTCAGATCCCACTCAAGCGGTTGCGTTTTCCAAATTTGTCCATCCATACATTCGTGAATGTAACAACTTCCTATAATCTCCCAAAGGTCTTCGCCTTTCCGCCTAACCACAGAAGGTATTCTAGCACCTTGAAACATCATCAAAGAGTCGCCCGGTTTGGTATTTGAGGGAGCCCAGCCAATTCTACCAGTCTCGGACACACAAAAAGCTCTATTCCCGTATAATTGATTAAAGAGACTCGAAAATGGCTTTGTCAGAGGATGCAGAAACATCCAGTATCGTACCACAAGAAGAGGATCCTCGACCCATAGAATTTTCGTGGAGATGAGTTTCATCATCAGATACCAATAACCAAAAGAGATCCCAATGCTCTTGTCAGGTGGTCCATTTCCATGGGTTGAAGTGAACTGGGTCCTATTGTATAAGAGTGTACGCCAGAATGCGTCAAAAGTGCTTCCATACATGACATCATGGTTGAGAAGCTCCGGTTCTGCAAGTAGTCGTGCCTCGTTGATGAAAGCCACGACTTTAGTCGCTTTTTCGAACATGCTTCTGAACCCAAGCCGGGATAATCCTTCAAATGATTCCTCAGAAGCCTCTCTCTCCATGAACTTTTCGTTCGTGATGAGATCGGTCGGGGGTATAATGAAATTGACTTTGTCAAATACGCGGGCTCTAATGAGCAGCTCCTGAATCTAAAAAGTCTCAGCCATTTGATATACCTCTTAGAATCTACGTTATTAGGGAGTAACTTACAGTATGATAAGAGTAGGGGCATGTCGGTACGACATTTTGCCTCAGCTTTCCATCAGAACCCAGAACATTCAACCGAATCTCTGAAGGCGGAAATCCTTTCTCCCTTCTGCGCAATGTATCCGTGGGATAGAATTTAGACAGAGGGAATCCCCTCAATTGAGCTCCGAAGAAGTATGGCACCCAAGATGGGATCCGCATTCCTTGCACTTGGAGAGGGGCAGTCTCATAGTCAGCCAAAAAGTCTAGCCCCACAATCTCCTGAGGTTTACCATGACCCATCAGAGTTATCAATCCTACTTGGGATGCCACTTGCTCAAAACTCCTGGTGTAGTCGACGAACTCAGCTGGAAGATCTGCTGAAATGCCGGCAATGGCGAAGTATCGATCACGTAGATCAGTTGCTTGCATTCCCATCGAGTTCCTCAAATTGATCCACAGCGGCGGCATTTCATTTTTGCGACGGCAGAGCATTCTGACATTATAAAAGAAATGCGTCATGCCAAAAGCGGCAAAGCTGGTGTGATCGTTGAAAAGAGAGAACACCGATTGAAGGTCACGCCTGGTACTGACCTGCCGCGCTATCTACAGAAGTACTTCGGCTCTGATCCTCTTGTCGCCTTTCCATACCACAGGCTTCGATGACATTACAAGCTCTTGAATGACCCAGACTCGGGTGAACCATGAGTTTTGCAGGATTGCTAGGAGAGCCTTCCAAGAGGAATTCGTTCTTCTTTGGTCATCCATCAACGGTGGTAGTCCCCGAGCCTCACAATCAAAGTCTTTGTTGTATCCCGCATCATCAAGTGGCGCTTCGATCTCTTCCTTGCATTTTGCGCCAATAGTCTGAGCTAAACGAATGCCTTTTTCGTCGTCGCACTCTAGGGATCCTAGCCAGATGATTGTCCGAAATGCCTTCGAATATATTTCGCCCATAAGTCGGACTTGCTCGCTTTTTTCTTTATCGTTACTTTGAGAAATGCTGATAGCGTCAGCCCAAAGTCCGCGAGGGGATCCGTGACGCCGATACTCGATCAGTGCTTCGTGCAGATTCTGTCCCACATGTAAGGTTTTGCCATTGCATCGTATCTTATACTTTCCGAGTTTTGTTCTCCATACGTACGATAGGGCATCGAACTCGGCTGTATCAAGAGAACATTCTTTGAGAATAACTTCAATGGGGGCTAGGCTTTCTTCGAGACGCGTTGGCTGAACATATACGAGACGGATATCTCTACCTTGGAGAGGGGAAGTATATTCGAAATATTCATTGTCGCTTGGCATATCGGAATCGTTGGTGCTTGACATGGCAGGATCGATGGTGCGAATTTAAATGAGGCAGAACAAAGTGCGGATAACTTGAACGGAAGACTGCGAAATGGAAGATGGGAGTATCATAAATGGTGGAGACTACCGAATGTGATCGTGCAGATGGCGATGGCGTTGCTAGAGAGATTTATTTGCCTTTAAAGAATTGCACTACGCAGCTAATCTGGGGTGTAGCGTCGGTTGTATTGTACAGTAATACTTTGAGCGGTAACTCGAAGAAATAAAAGTAAAAGGCGGTGGCTGAACAAAAGTATTGATGAGTTTCACTGCACAGACACGTTGGGCGTTACCCTGAGTGGGGCTGAGTTGTGGCGAAGCAAAGAAAATGCCCAGCATTTTTTGCTTTTATATAAAATGCATCCAACCATTCATGCTTCCCAACCAGGGTGGCTAAGCCGTAAGAAGCCGTAAACGTGAAATTTACCATTAAGCACTGGTTGGAATCAGCAGAACGCTATCACACTGCAGTGGACATATTGCGACAACAACCCAACAGGATGATATCAGTGAAGTATTGTTGCGTACTCTGTTTCTCCCACGTTCTATATTTTGCAGGCTCATTCAAGTGGTATGTCAGAGCACGCGATAACTGCATGCGGGGGTATACGTGGAGCCCCTCCAGATTTATCCATATTCGTACATAAAAGCCGATGGGACCCCGTACAGGTCGTTCCAATGGTAGGCTTCAGCTGTTTCTTCAATATACCGGTGGCCACCACTCTATCGTTCTTTCCAGTCCTTACATGGTACCGGCTATTCCCTAGGAGTCCCCGTGTCTACTTATGCCAATACCGTGGGGTTCTATACCACATACCCGACACCTGTGCTGAGAGACTTCTCTCCTCTCACCTGAGCAAATACGAAAGGGAATAAGTGATAATAAAAGAAGATTGAGTTGATCCAAAAAGCTACAGAAGAGATGCGCTGAAGAGCTATCTAACATACCCGAGCAGGTGATTTGCGGCGGGTTATACTATGTCACGTCACATCTCCTTAGCATTTTCCTCACCACCTCGTCATCAGGTGCATTAATAGACCCGGTGTTCACGAGTCCATTAGTATGGCCTCCACCACTCTGTCATGTTTTGAATGGAGAGGCTGTGATGACATATAGTTCGCTGATTATCCTGATTATCCTTGGCCACTCTGCACAGGCTATAGCCTGACCTCTGTAGTCAATAATGTCATATAAGACCTATTCATGGCGTTCTGAGCTTGAGAAGCTAGAAGATTCAAGACATGTAGAGCATCCTTTGAAGAACAAAAATAGGTTATATTACAATTGATTCTAAATTAAAATCTAAGGTGGATTTGCGATATATATGTCTATCCTGACAAGGGCATGAACCTGGCGTCTGTCACTCTTTTCGATCAAGCCGCTGTACATGCTGGCGCACCGTTCTTCGTCTTGGTCGTCGTGGTCGTGACCGTCGTGACCACTGTGCTAGTCTTGGTCTTGGTCGACGTGTTTTGCACCGTCACGGTCACGCTAGGCGTCAGCGACAACGTGGTCGTCTTCAAAACGGTCGATGTCGGTGTTGCCAAAGTGACGGTAGTCTTGACAGTCGTGTCCCTGCTCTGGGTGACGGTGATGGTTGAGGCCTCCAGCGTGATGGTCGACTTCTTAGTTGCCGTCTCGACGTCGGTGATGGTCGATCCAGGAAGAGTGGTTGTCAATGATGTTGTCCGGGTCACGAAGACCGTGGTGGCAACGGTCGTGACGCTTGCAGCTAGAGTCGTAGTCTTTCCCGTCTCCTTGGTATTGACAACTGTGACTGTAGAGGTCGAGCCGGGCAATGTGACTGTGGCAGACTTGACTGCAAAGGCAGTGGTGGTCTCCGCGACTGTCTCAGGCTTTAGTGTGCTCGTCTTACCCGTCGTCTTGGTGGTGTCCACGATGATGGTCGAAGTGACACCAGGAACGGTGGCGGTCTTCGTTGCGGCACTGGTGAAGAATGAAATCACGGTGACTGTAGTGACTGGTGCGCCTGCACCCGTAGCCCTGGGAAAGACTAGGGCTGCGTCGGTTGTGCCGAAAGCAACACCACGCTTAGCCTTCTGGGCGGCGGGTATGCAAGTCATTGTGGTCGTGGCTTTGGCAGTCTTTGTTGAAGTGGTAGTGATCACGAGAGTTGATGTTGTAGCTTTGAGTGTTGTTGTCTTCGTGTCACCCGGGTTAATCGTGACGGTGGTGGTGCTTGTCACCTTAGCAGCGCCTGGAGTGACCGTCGAGGTGACAGTGACAACTTGTCCCTGGCTCAACGTCGTTGTTGATGCCTTCGGGGTCGAAGTAGCGATGCTCGTAACGGTAGTACTAGACTTGACCGTGGTGGGCTTACCAGTCACGGTGACCAGCTGACTATGAACCTCGGTAGCCGTAGTTTGGACTGTCTTAGTACTTGTGGCCGGTGTGACGGTAGTTCCGACATCAATGATGGTAGTCGTCTTGACAGTGACGACCTCGTTCGCCTCTGTAACTGTGTTCGTGTTGGTAGACGTAGCCTTGACAGTCACAGTCTTAGTCGTTGGTGCAGGCGTGACAGTTGCACCCACGTCTAGTGTGAACGTGTTTGTGGCGGTGACGAGAACAGTCGACCCAGTAGTGGTAGTCAAGATGGTCGTCTTGATCGTGCTGGGAATAGTGGTGGTGATTGTCGACGTGGACAGGGGTGTAGACGACGTGGATGAAGTCTTGGAGATCGTAGAAGAGGTGGCAGAGGAGCTTGGCACAGTCAAGTTGGCAGCTGTAAAGGGCGACGTGTAGACAAAAGTCTCATTGATCCAATATGTTGTTGTGAAAAAGTTCGCAACTTCGAACTCGGCAGCCTGAGCATCGCTAAGCTCAATGGCAAAAGTGGCGCGTCCACTTGTGGATGCTCCGGGACCATAGTTGCCATACTCTCCGAAGGTGACGCCGTCAGTGCGAGGGTCGCTCTTGGTCCAAACATCCCAACCAGTTGATTCGATACACGAGTCGAGATAGCTGCCAATCCATGCGACTCTGGCAAAGGCGTTCCAGGGACGACCGAGCGAGACCTGGCTGAAGGTTGCGCCTTGTGCGGGGGTTACTCTACACTGGTCGAACACGAAACCGGCAGCGGTGGTGTTGGTTGTTCTCTTGCTGGCTGTCAAAGCTATTTTGTCTTCGTTGGGCGCGATTGTCGAATTCAAGAAGTATCCTGCGCCAGATCCCCAGATCATGTCAATGTTGCCCTCAATGTAAGAGTTCGATGCGAATAAATTGCCGTTAACGAGGAGTGCATCTTGGTTACCATAGACCTGGCAGCCGTAAAGTCCAGCAAACTTGCTGCTCTTGACGGCGAAACCGAGCGAGGCGTAACTGTTTGCTTATTAGTATGAGAATAAGGTAGGGCGTCTGGTACTTACTCATCGGTCGTGCCAAAAGTGTTGGCAAAGTTGATGTTGACCGCCTGGAAATAATTACCGGTGGCATGCACAGTGGCAGAGTCCGAGTTGGACGCGTCTGATTGCGTGTTGATGCCCTTGTTGAACGAGATGGTGACCTTGTTCTGGCTGTAGTCCTTCGGACTCTGGCTGTAACCAATGAAGATGGTGGTGCCGGACTTGTTCAGAACAAGCTGTTCCGAGTAGACACCTGGGTAGATGAATACAGTGGGAGTGATTTTGCTTGAAGTTGGGAGGACATCCAGGGCACCTTGGATGGTATCATAAGTCGTCACACCCTCAATGGCGGTCTTGGAAACAATGTAAGCGCCAGCTGGGGGCGTTGTGCCGTCATAATCTGTCGTGCCAACCGTCACTGGATCTGTAGTTTTTACGGCAGGCGACGGTGTCGCGATGCTGTCCCAGTACGTCATGTCGATCCAGTCTGTGCTATCCATAACGCTGGCCAACGAATAAGTGTCACTGGTGAGCAGAGTACATTTCTGCCAAGCGACTCTGGCGGCAGCGTTATTCTCCCAGTTACCAGGGCCACTGTTGTTGTACTCGGCAAAGGTGATGTAGTCGGTCTGCGGGTTAGTGGTACTCCATACCTTCCAGCCCGATGGGGCGATGATATCATCCAGATAACTGTTCTTGACAACCACGAGGGCATAAGCACTGTATGGCCGCCCGAGATAGACTGAAGCGGTCAAATCTACGGTGGCTGTCTTGGCGGCGGTAAAGAGGCACTGGTCGAAGATATAGCCTCCGACAGCAGTTAACGAGGCTCGGCTGTGAGCTGTCACAGCCGAGCCGGCTCTCTTGGCACCAATCGTGCATCCTTTGAAGTACTACAGAGATGTTAGCTCGATGTTCTTCGACCGAAAAGAATATACTTACCGCCTTGGAGTAGCCCCAGATGAAATCAATGGCGCCGTCAATATAGGAGCTTTCGTAGTACTGATATCCAGCTTTGTTTCCGGTGAGCAGAGTGTCTTGCCAGCCGACGAATGAACAGGCATAGAATCCAATGTGCTGGCCGTAGATGCTGCCAGCAAGGGTGACATAGCTTGACAGCGACCCATCGAGGTTGTCAGAGTTCTCAATGTTGATGTTGTACAGGGAGATTTTGGTACCGGCAGTGGCAAAGGTCGCCGTCTCGGCATCGGAGTGGCCCGTGGGAACAGGGCTGACAGAGAGTCCGCGAGCGTGGGTAATAGTGACGGTGTTGTCGGCGTAGGCCTGGCCGGGGTTGCCAGTAGTGTATCCAATAATCATGACAGGACCGGCACGGTCGACTGTGGGAACCTGCTCGGAGTATGTGCCGGGGTATACGAAAATGATCTGAGTGCTGCTGTCGTCAGGCAAGCTGGCCAGAGCATCGGTCAAATTGCTAAAGGAGCCGGCCTGAGTGCCACCAACGGAAACCAGGACAGCACCGATGGGGGGAACAGTACCACTGGTAGGGTGCGCCCAGGTGGCAGAGGCTGTGGCACTCGCCGTGACAGCAGACGACGTTGCCGAAGCAGTGGTCGTTGGCGTTGAGACTAGTGAGAAGCTGGGCGAGTAGTTGTACGCCGTCCAATCAATGAAAGCCGTGTTACCGATGAACGTGTCCAAGGTGTAGAGAGTAGCTTGAGAGTCTGTGAGATTTGTGGCAAAATCGGCACGTGATGTTCCCCAAGCGCCTGGTCCCGAGTTGTTATACTCGCCGAACATGACATTTGATGTCTGGGGATTACTTGTCTGCCACACACTCCATCCGGCGGGGGAGATGTGCTTGTCAAGGTACGAGTTCATGTACACTACGACAGCGTACTGCGACCATGGGCGGCCAAGGTAGGTGGTGGCAGCTACAGATGTCTTGCCCGCGGTGTACGCGCTCGTGTAGGTCACATAGCATGAGTCGAAGATGTAGCCACCAGCCCAAGCTGAGTTGGGTCGATTCTGCGCCGTGATATATGCTCCCGCGGTGTTTGACGCGATGTAGCACTGATGGAAGTAAGCCTTTGAGTAGCCCCAAATGAAATCGACGCTCCCTTCGATGTAGCAGTTGCTGAAGACTTGAACACCTTGATTGGCTAGCAACGTGTCCTGGTATCCCTTGAATGAACATCCGTAAGCGGCCATGTTCGAGCCATAGAAGTCAGCTGCCAATGCTGCAGTGCTGGGCGTCTGCGGGTACGTGTTGACAAAGTCAATGTTGTAGAGGGCGAGGCCAGAACCATCAGTTCGCTTCCAGTTGAGGACTGGGGTGTTTTCATTGGAGACAGTGCCGCTCGTTGAGACCCCGTAGTTGAATTGAAGGGTCACAAGGTTGCCAGTGTAGTCGCTAGGGTTCTGTGTTTCACCTCTTAGTGTGACTTTGCCTACTCCTGTCCTGTTGACCCAGATCTGCTCTATGTAGGTACCAGCAAGGATGTAAACTTCGTGAGCTTTGCCATCGGCGGGAATCGCAGCGACAGCTGACATGACACTGCCAAATTGGGATCCAGTGGGAGTAGGCGCCACAGTGTAAGTCAACGTCGCAGTGGTAGAGGATGAAGTATCGCTGAGAGTCGTAGCCGTGGCTGTGAGACTTGCCGTTGAGCTGGTGGGCAACACAGATGTGGAAGATGAGACGGAGGAGGATGATGACGACGACGAGGAAACTGCAGTCGCACTGTAGACTGAGTCTGGGAACCCGGCGAATGACGCAATAGCCGAAGTATCAAGCCAGCTGGAATCGCCCAAGAGGGAGGCCACCGTGTACGATGTTGTGTCCGACTGGATCTGAGCACTAGAAATGCGCGAGCTCGTGGCAGCGCCCGGTCCCGTGTTGTTTGCCTCGATAAAGGTTACGTTGACGGAGGAACCAGCCACTCTCCAGCCTGCCGAGGCAATGTGCGCATCAAGGTAAGAGTTGATGTAATAGACACGCGACGATGTTGAGTAGTCCCTTCCAAGGTAGGCAGAACCCTTGACGACGCTGCTGCTAGCTGGAACAATCGCACAGGTGTCGTATACCTGAATGGACGGGCCGTATGATGCTTGGTAACTCTGAGCAGCGATGTTCTGGCCACTAGTAATGCCGGTTGTGACGATTTTAGAGTTGTAGAAGTACTGGAACACGTTAGCGATAACTCGATAGCACGATGGAGGGGGATAGCTTACCGCGCCGCCTTGACCCCAGATAAAGTCAGTAGTGCCTTCGATGTACGAGTTGGCAAAGTAAAAGGCGCCGTAGTTGAGGAGGAGCGTGCCTTGGCTCGACTTAAAACTACATCCATAGAAGCCCGTCTTCAGGGCTTTGCCAACAAACGCCACAGCGATATAGTTGGTCTGTGGTGTGAACGTGTTGGCAAAATTGATGTTGTAAAATGACATCTTGCTCGTGTAGTATTGAGTTGCCTGGAAAGGCGACGTGGTGGCCGAGAGACCCGAATTCGACGCAACGCCGGAGGATGACTGAATCGTGACGGTATTGGAGCCGTATGAAAGTGCATCGTCAGTCTCGCCACGGAAGACGGTAGGTCCGACACGCGAGATGGTGATCTGCTCAGTATATGTACCGCCGAGGATGTAGATGTACTGAGCGGTGTTGTCGGAAGGCAGGGCAGCCACGGCTGCGGATATGTTGTTGAAAGTTGCGCAGGAGCCTACAGGACCAACCACCTTAGCAGTCGCGGGGACCGATGTTGGCAGTACGCACCCTCCTGTGCTCGCGGAGGATGTGCTCGAGGAGGATGTGCTCGCGGAGGATGTGCTCACTGAGGACGTAGTCACTGAGGATGTGGTCACTGAGGAAATGAAATCGCTGGAGGTAGGCGTAAAGCTTTCAGAGGCAGAGCTGCTGGAAGACGACACAGTGATTTGACTGGCGCTCGAAGACGAAATACCGCTCGATACTGTGCTGAAAACCGTGCTAGAGACCGTGCTGGAGGACGAGCCGGATGCAGTGCTGGATGTGGCTACGTTGGAGGAGGCGGTGTTGGACGAGAACGTGCTGGACGTGCTTGATGATGATGAGCTGGACGACTGGGAAGAACCTCTCGAATCCTGCTCCGAGACGCCAGCCAAGATCCTGCCCAAGACGCCCTGGTCCATCCATGATGTTTGAGTAGTGGCAACCGTCGGGTTCGCATTAGCAAAGAACGCAGGGATTTCATAAGGTCCGAGCTGAGAACCAGAAGTCGCGAGGGACACGTATGGAGAACGAGCGGCCACGTTTTGCGAGTAGCTGCCCGCACCAGTGGTGAGGTACTCAAGGTAGGTATTCAAGGGTGATTGAGTCTTGGAGTCAACATGTGCACCACTGGCAGCGACGAAGCTACCGAGGGTGGTGTTTCTGTAGACGGCGACAGAACCATTGTTGTTGGCAGTGAACAGGTAAACGAATGTGTTGGTTAAGCCGCTCTTCTGAGCCACGTTGCAGGAGTCGAGAACTACAGTAGAGTTGTAGAGTGTCGTCCCATAGTTGGCTCCTTGCGTATAGAGTATGTTGGCACTCTTGGCGGTAGCCGTGATCGTTGAGCTGTAGATATACAGAGAGGGATATTGGTAGATGATCTTGTCGGCAGCCTCAATGTAGGAATCTGCAATTAAGCCCGAAGATATGCCACCTTGGATGCAAACCTGGCCTGCGGCAACGAATTGGCATCCGTAAAATGCAAGCTGTGATCCTTTGAGCGATACTGCGCCAAGCGCTGACAATGAGTTGGTGTTGCTGAAGTTGATGTTTCTAAACGTGACACCTTTGATGGCAGTTGACGACAGCGTCAAAGGGGCAGCTGCGTCGTTTGCGATGGTGACGAGATTCTGCGTGTAGTCACTGACAGCAGTACTATCACGAGCCTTGAGGCTAGCCGTCTCTCCAATAATAGTGACAGCCGTGGTCGCAGAAACAGTAACGGCTTCAGTATAAGTGCCGGCTTTGATGGTCACTGTGGGCACGCCATTGCTCTGAGCAAAAGCAATGGCCGATGCTATGTTCCCACCAGGCGTAACTGTGACAGCTGAAGACGAGCCTAATTTTATTAGTAGAGTGTACATTGGCATTCGAATGCGACCTACCCGTGGAAGTAGATGTGGACGAGGTACCGAGCACCGTAGAAGCCGCTGCTGAGCTATCGGTATAGGTTGCTGTGGACAAGGTACCGAGCACCGTAGAAGCCGTTGCTGAGCTATCGGTATAGGTTGCTGTCGACGAAGTCGAACCTATAGGGGTAACGACAGACGTCAGCGATGTTGACAAAGAGGATGTGGATATTAAATCAGAAAATGCAAGATTGCTCGTCGGAGTAGGTGTTGCCGGGGAACCAGATCCAGCCGCTGTGAAAGAAAGAGCTGTAGATGAAATGGATCCAGATGCTATAAAGACTGTTTCTGATGTTGCGAATGAGACAGTCTCTGATGTGGACAAGGCGAATGCTTCCGGACCAAATTCACTATCATATGAAGCAGTGAAGGTGGTTGCAATTTGAGAAGTTGAAGTCGAGCTGGGTCCATAACTTAATGCTGGAATAGTCGAAGATTGACCGGAGCTCAGTTCGAGATCGAGAGACGTTTGTACCGAGACTGAACTCGCTCTAGAAGTGGGAAAATCTGTTGAAGAGTCCAAGGAAAACGAAGAGAGCGAAGAAGATGCTTCAATGGAAGTGGTAGGGAACGCTGTGTGGCCAGAGGCCGAGGAGCTAAGGAATGTGGGGAGGGTGACTGGTGCAGAGGAGACGGCCGAGAGCAATGACTCTGGAACGCGGCCACATCGCCGTCGCAGGACGGATGGCTCACCTTGTTGTGCTACCGCCAAGGCAGGCAGAATGCCGTAAAGAAACAGCGACCGCATGATGTTGACCGGATGCGACGTCGCGGCAGGACTCTTCTGATGCTTGACTGGGACAACGGGATCAGGGAGTCGGCACGGCAGGCATGGCCAAGCTTATAGGTTCCAAGAGACTGAGAGATCTCCGATGTGGCCGATGCACTTTCACGCTGGCTCCTGCGTGTCGGCTCCATTGTGGCTGGCCTTGCTTTGAAATTCGGAACCCTCTAGCCAACGAAGCTATTCGCGTTGCGCTGCCGTATACAGCTCAGCTAGGTTCTCGTCGGGGTTCTCGGCGGTAGCCCTGATGCAGATGGCGATAAGCGACCCAGATGCTCGGTAACCTTGATCACACACATAGCTGCCGTATAGTCAGAACTTGGCATAGCTTAGATCTCGGCAATAAATCGAAAGAGGTACTCTCCTCCGGCAGAGCCTCCACATCTAAGGCTACTACATATCCACCATTGACCACACGCCACGGACGAAGATGTTCCACCAATCATCTTTCCGGATGTGCGCCGCATACCACGGATGAGAATGACCACTGAAAGCCTGGATCATGGCCAAGACGTGCACCTCCCTTGTGCCACTGCCCATTGGACAGCTCAGTCAGTCTGGAGGGCGAGGTTATATGAACCGTAGTTTTGACATGGCCCACGAGCGAGACATCCCACAAATGATACCTTTGACCATGTGGTTGCTGGTGCGGACTTGCTGTGGCCAAGCACACTTGAACACTGCTCCTTTCCAGGTGTCAAAGAATCAACAAAGCGACAAAGCCTGTATAGGACGTTGAGGCCCTGAGCTGCCGGCGAGTCAACGATCCGGGGAGGCCGGAACAGCGAAACGGGAGTACCTGTGCCTAGCCTGATATGGCCTTCGGCACCGCGCACCAGACAGCTGACGCCTAGCCAAGCTAGCGGTGGGCTGACGGGAGGTTAGAGTTTGCGTCCACAGATTTCAGCGACTGTGGAAAGATTGTGAACGACTACACGACGCGACCTCGGTTGAAGTCGTTTGTCGTTAAGCGGTGCCCACTTGGATCAATACTTGATCTACTGTGGCTGAACTCGTATCCCCTAGCCCTGAACGGCTCAGCGAACTACTAGCAACAAAACTACTGGCAAGATACAAATGGCTTGCACAAAAACAGTGGGGAGGGTGCTGGTATCAGAAAATCAGGCTATACCACTTTTGACGATGCATTTTAATGTGAACTATACTAAGTGCTGACTGCAGACTGGCGATACCCTTAGAATTGAATACCTGCACAATAACGCTGTACGTATGACCATTTTCTGGCTGTATGGCTGCATAATTGCATCGTTAGTTTAGTTGCATCGCTGGTCACATCACAAACTACTGCCAAACCCCTGAAATTACCAAATTTAGGCCTCCCGAGCCCCTGGTCAAAAGAATACATCGAAAAATCTAGTCTACTGGCAATAATGCTAGATAAAAAGGTTATAAATAAAGATGGAGCCTGACAGCACCTAGCAAACCAGTAAAGTGGAACGTTTTTGCCAATAGTTTTTGTCCCAGTAGTCTGTTGCCAGTAGTTCGCTGTGCCTTGCAGGGCCTTAAACTAGCAACCACAACGGTTTTTCAATCCTGCCCCTGGTTTGTAACCTCCTACTATTACTTGCCTAGTTGGGTACCGTGGTGGTTGCCAGTCTACACAGTTGGGTATGCACACAGCAACTATACGTACTATGTATGCTCTGATGCATCCTCGCTTACTTGCCAGTGATCATAGAGATGGGCCCATGGACATCCCTGTGCCACGCTGTCGTCAAAAACGTTTTTGACAGCTGGGGCCTTGGCAGCTGAGCCTAGCGGTTAATCGCTTCAAATTCTCTTACAACCCCACCACAGCCTTCGGATATAGCTACCTTCGGACTTAGCGCTCTTTACCTCAGCTGGTTCGACGCATGGCACTGGAATGACCTCGGCACCGCTAGAAGTCTCGAAGGATATAGGTTGAGGCTCTCGGAGCAAGGTCGGCCTGGCCTGCAAAGTATGATACCGGCTCTCGACGATAGTGACGGCCTCTGTCATTTGGTGTCATGTCGCCGCCGTAAAGGGGTGACTCTAGCTGTGTAGCATATCCCGCATATTCCCATATCACCTGATCATCTGAAATGAGAATCAAGCCACCCGAGGTGACAATGACTCGGTCGCGTCGGTCGCATCGGGCGCATGATGACACGGCTCGAGCCGAATCTGCACGACATTAAGCAGAGCTCAAACGGGCTGCTGGGAGTGATAGAAATGTTGACCTAATAATTAAATCTGACATCATCTTGGCGTTGTGAAGATACCGCACGCCCTCGAACCTCGTTAGGCCTGCATGATATACATTGCGGAATGGGACTTTAATGCGCTATGGCCGATGGCTAGGCGCTTGACACGCACAAAACGACCCTCTACCCTAACGTACCCCGTCTCGCTGCGTGCAACAGAGCTTGAATGTACTAAGTAAGGCCGTTGCTGGGCGCTAAACGCCGCTGAGAAGTGGGGCCTCGACTGTGACAATGGAATGAGTAAGCAGACCACTATCGTGCCGCACTGGACATATTGCTAAAGTCATCATCACAGCATTCATGACAAGACATCCAACCTGCAAAATATATTGATGGGTGTGACATTGGGCGATACGCCAGCAGCTGCGAGCAACGCTCTTGGAATTTGAAAACGGATCTTGCGAGATGAGACTGGCTTTAGCTAAGTATTAAATTTAACAGATATCTTGTGGACAGCTTTGAACACTATAAAGGTGAGCGAAAGTCGTTATATCTACCTTTCATCGAGATTCTGACTTTAGTCATTGTCGATCTCTACACGCTTACCACGGCAGCGGCTGTAGAACAATCGAGACATTTGATGACTAGTCCATGTTGGTCTTGACAAGCATTTCACTTCAGGAACAATGTCCATCAGGTTGTGGGCCTGTACGACCTTTCTGCCCGCCTTATATGCAAGACCGCAGCGTAATCTCAAGCTCTCTGGGCTCGATTTCACTGCTTCAAGTCTTCCCCCAAATTGCCCGTCCAGCCCCACCCAAGTCTTCGTCCACCACCAAGGTCGCCCACCCAAGCGCTGATCGCGATACATTCAACCCTCGCGTCGCCGACCCAAATTCAGCTTCCCAGAGGTCTGGATATTCAGTGAACATCGCGGCTTATGCAGGTGATTAGTCCAGCATATGTTCTCTTACGTCTCAATTTCTCAGCAGCTCAGTAGGAGTTTACCAGCATTAGTGGTTTAGTGGTAAAATCCATCGTTGCCATCGATGGGCCCCGCGTTCGATTCGCGGCTAATGCAACCTTATCTTTTGTTGGCGTTTAGTATGTTTTTAGTATTTTTTCCCTCTTTTCACATTTTGCTGCATCTGGTCACGAAACATGACCACAAAGCCAGACATACACGGGAATAAGCGATCTGCCATGGGCCGGTGTTCCTTATTCGGTAGCGTAGATACTGAGGGAATTGCCATGTTAGAATGTAATCAGAAGCCGCCGAGGAGAGTGTGGACCCCCCAAATTGTTGACCAATTGGAAACAGTAAACCACACCAATAGCAGGTTGCGCAGAGAATGAGTTCGGGAAGTAAGCTTTTTTCCCAACCCGACAGTCTGGTTCAGCGCTCATTTCGCTTTTGGTGTTGGCTAATCTGAGTTTGAGCTTTATCCGCTGCGGAGCCAACAGGCTTCATCGCACACGTATTTGGTTGCCCAATGAATCCAGTCATGTTATCTGCGCTGCACATGTCCGATGTACGTTGGTTCGTCATACACGTCGGAGAACGATCCATGAGATCTCTGAAAAAAAAAAAAAAAAAAAAAACCCACTCAGGGATCATGGGCGGACGATATTGTGGGATTGAATGTGAGTTGTCACTTGCAGTCATACATCTTTGTCTATGTACACTGGTATCATTGCTCATATCCACTCGCGGACAGGTCCGGACGCTGGATGAATGGGACATTGCAGACTTGAACTTTCATGAGAAGGACGGCAAGAATTTTGTTCCAAATAGTTAGCTGGACAATGGTCTGGAACAGGTGCAATATCTAACCGACCCCCTTGTTATGATCTACGCAGTCTTTCCATGGCCATTCCAGCGTATTGTCAGTCTTGTAAAGCAGACCAGGAAGCACCGGGGTTTTGTAGCTATGTACATTTGCGAAGAAACTACACATAAACAGATTTTGGTCGGGACGTATGCAACTTATAAGTATTGCAGTGAGTTGGATGCACAAAATTACAGACGATACACTATGCGGCCTTCTCTCATTTGACAATGATATGGGCTCCTCTGTAACACTTTGCGATACTTTGACCAGCACGCTTTGAGCATACGTCCCACCTTCGAAAAGTTTTCTTATTTGAATGCATGAATGCAAACATACGCATTCAACCACATACTTGTGCAGTCACTCCCAACACCCGTATTCCAATTAATGAATTGCGTGGTCGTGATCCCCGCCGCCTTGGCAATGCTATCACACGTATCGCCGCTAGCTACAAAGTGGAACTTGTCACAGTTTGAAGTCATGCCAGGCTGCGTAGGTGTCGGGGTGCTCACGCCATTACCCGTCGACGTTGTCGTACTGGTCGTCGTGACCGTGGTCGTCGGCGTCGTCCCGCCAATGACGCCCACGCACACGTAAACGCTGGCCTGCAAAGCCGTGCAGTCCGCCCCGGCGCTGTTCCAGCTGCTGAGCTGCGCGGTCGTAATGCTGTTGCGACTGGCCACCGCACTGCAGGTGTCGCCCGGGTTCACAAAGTCGAATTTGTTACAGTTGGAGACCATGCCAGGCTGGGAAGGGGTCGGGGTAGCGATACCTGTCGATGAGGTTGTCGTGGTGGTTGTCAGTGTGGTCCCAGTCGAGATCAGGCCTACGCAAACATATACCGACGCCTGTAGCGCCGTGCAGTCTGCCCCGGCGTTATTCCACGCGCTGAGCTGCGCTGTAGTGATGCTGTTCCGAGCCGCGACAACGCTGCATGTGTTGCCTGGATTGACGAAGTCGAACTTATTGCAGTTCGATACCATGCCCGGCTGACTCGGTGTGGGCGTGATGATGCCCGTAGACGAGGTTGAGGTCGAAGTAGAGGTTGTGGTGACGGTGCCACTACCGGCGAGGAGACTGACGCACACATACACTGAAGCCTGTAACGCTGTGCAGTCTGTCCCAGCATTGTTCCACGCGCTCAGCTGCGCGGTAGTAATGCCATTACGGCTTGCCACAATCGCGCACGTGTCCCCTGGGTTGACGAAGTCAAACTTGGCACAATTGGATACCATTCCCGGCTGACTGGGGGTGGGAGTTGACACACCGTTTCCAGTTGTCGTTGTGGTCGGCGCGCTGGAGGTTGTAGTGCCAGTGGTGGTGGTCACGGGCGGGATACCGAAATTGCGCTCCACGCAGTAGGACTGCCCGACATTGAGTGTGCAGGCCGTGCCGACCGAAGGATTCTGTTGGGCTGCTTGTGAGTAATCGCACATCGAATTGGTTGGAAGAGGAAGCTTACGTAGACTTGTTCGAAGTCGCTCAGGCTTATCCCGTTGGCACTCGCGATGGATGTGCACGTGTCAGTGCTTGAGGCCACGATCCACCACGAGCAGTCCGACACGGTGTTCGAGTCGGCTGTGGTAGGAGGGTCTTCCAGGTAGGCCACCCCAAGAGAAGTGAGGAGGCCAGTTTGGACAAGCAGATACGCGGAGATTTTCATTTTAGAAGTTCAGTGAGGGAATAGGGAGAAAATTCTGATGGCAGGTGATGTTCTCAACGGACAAGAATGTTGTAGAAAGTTCGAGATGCACTCTGATATATTGCGAGGTAGTATAAGGCGTCGTTGTCGAATATCATAACCTGGCCTGCATGGACAAGGGTATCATGACATCTCATGATGTGCCACTGCCACTTCCATAAGGAGTCCTGGGACTCGGTCCTTCGTATTCCAGGGGGCAATATTGATCTTGGCGTGATGATATCTCTCGCAAAAAAACGATATGCCCTGGAAGATGGACTTAACGACTCAGAAAATAGCCTCAACTAGATCCACGTTGTAATGCAGTCAGCTCCGATGAAAATAGTTTGGCTTCCACTTCATCTCGAATAATTCGTCGAGACGTTGATCTACTGATCAATATTAACGCCACGTTGAGTCCAACTCGACGAGGATTAACATCCTACTTGAAAAATTTATGCGCATCTCAGGTTTGTTAGTCTTGATATTCCCAAAAGGATGAGGCCGCGGTTGTACCACGGTCTACATGATTATATCAAAGTAACAGGTCAGGTATTGTGTACATGTTGCTGAGCTATAAAGTTACTAACAAGGGAGGAATGACAGGGGTGTCCTGCGTGTGATTGAGCGTAAGTCTCACGCCCCCCTTGATGCAGCATGCTCAATGATCAATACTTCGCCGTGCCACATCAATGGTTCGTATAATGATGATCCGATCTTAGATTGCTAGATAGGATGGCCGAGTTCAGTGATGATAAGGTTAGTCTCTAGACGCTGACATGGATAATGCCGCGGCAGTCAGAGAGGAAAGGTAATTTCGCTGGTTCATCTGTAACAGCAGTCCGCGAGAACTTTTCTCTTTGAAGTCGGATCCCTCTGTCAAAGGGTTTTTGTGGACAGTCTCATCTTGGACACTCTCCGTCCTTGTCATTCCTTACCTATCATTGAAGAAATCAAACCAGCATCATGGTATTCGATCTGCTCCTATTCGGCTTCCTTTTGTTTGCCTCGCCCGGTCATGCAGACTTCCGCATGGCCACCGGCTCCGGTCGCATCCCCATCAAAATGATGGAAATGTCTGCAGCGGAAAGCCCGAAGGCGGCTCCCAACAATCTTCGCGTTGGCATCACCGTTGATCGATTCTCGGCGGTTGACATGAAGCGGCCGACGGTGAACGCGTCCGACATGAACATATACGCGCGCCATACGCACATGTCGACCCACGCTCAACTTGGCAAGCGAGTGGACTGCGACCCGACCATGTCAGAGCAAGAGTGCCGGCGTCCACCGTTGTTCCCCATGCCGGCGTGCTTTTGGTGCCCGAAGGCGGCCGTATTAGATGAGTAAGTAATCGGAGTTGAATGCAGCATGCATTTTTTAACTAGACTCGTCACAGCCCGTTTGCGCTGCTAGCGACATTCACGACCGACGAGTTCAAGCGGCGTACGCGCGCCAACCCGGCCACTGACCTACGCGACACTTGCGTCTTCTATAGTCGCACCGTCATCGCGGGAGGCCCTTCCGCGCTGAGCCGCGTTGCCACACAGCTGGCGTGTCAGTACGGCAAGTACAGCATTTGGCACCTATGGCCGAACCGCAAGAACGAGCAGAACAACAATCGACTCCTGAACTTTTATGGTATTTTCTCGCCGGATAACCGTCTATACAGCATCAGCAAGATGGGCGTCATACCCGGGACGAGCCCGCCCAAGGACTACTTCCGTGTCTACTTCGAGAACATGTCAGAGGCCATGGCGCAGATGTGCACCGGACAGATTTACTTGCTCACTCAGACGCCGCAAAACCTCGCGCAGTACGGCGTTCCGCCTCTCGCGCCAAACATTTGGTCTGGAAAGGAACTGCCGGCGTTGAGAAACCATCTTCAAGAGCTCGAAAGCAGTCTGATCGTCATTGACAGCGAGCAATATGCTGCAGGCAATGTAGTCGCATACCAGGTCAACTGGCGCACGCTGAATGTGCAGGGTAATGGCTTCTTTCCATTCCGGAAGAGGGATGTCGAGTATGAGCCCGTACTGGTACCGTATAATTTAACTGTAGACATGGGGCCGTGGACGCAGAAGCGGGCGGACTTGTGTGACGACTCAGGGGTGGATGACGAGCCTGCTGGGATGGACTTTTTTGGCTGATCAGGGGTGGAGGGAGTGCTGATATGGTGTGCCTTGATGGTCATCTGGATACGTGACTTGCCGTTTCAATCGCATAGTATAGTTTGATATCTAGGGAAAACTGTGGATTTTACTAAATAAAACCCCGGGCTAAGGATGCTCAGTCCGCCACGACTCACTTGGTCCAATGTTAGCGACATGTCCCTGGTCGGGTCTTTGAGGCGGACTCGTAGACGTTCCACTATATTAGGTCGGGACCCTGGGAAGGTGTACACGGCCGCTCAACGGCCGCACGGCCGTTGCAGGGACCTTGCATTGGGCGCCATATGACCGTATGTCCACATAATTAAGTTGCACTCTCCCAGGAACGGATTCCTTCGGCCCCCAAATTGCAATCTGACATGTCTGACTGCATCCCAATGGAACTCTTTTTGTATGCGACCTTCCGTCGATAGTTCCTATCATCAAGGCCAATGGCATCCTCTGCCCACCCCGGTCTGTGCTGCATGGTTCGCGGGCAGGTTTATTGGCAGCTCTATGGCTTTCGCCTCTTATGTCCTTGTAAATATCCCACGAGCCTGTGAACCCCGCACTCGTTTGTATAGGAGCGTGACTTTTATTCGCAGACATTTGGACGTCCAACCACTTTTCCCACACCTCTTCAGCACTATCTGTCACTTCCTGGAAAGGATTTCCATCTCATTTCCCTCTCACTGATCAACATACAAGAAGAGCCACATGTTCATCTGCCCCCGATCGCCGGGCCACCCGGTGCCCCACGTCAGCGTGTACCCGAACCTGACCGAGTTCGAGGCCGAGCTCGCGCAGGAAGACGAGGAATGTTTCGGTTGGGCGACGGCGAGGCTCGCCCTACAGGAGATTTCACTTGAGATCTATTTCGAGAGGCTGATTGATCACATTCGTGAGGGCGGAGCGCGCCACACCTGGGACAAGACCAAGACGAACTTGCAGCATGCGTTGCAGGTGGACTTGATCGCTGGCGCGTTCAAAGCAAGGATGTTGAAGAAAGCCCTTGGGAAAATATCTGCTGCGGGTGAGTCTGGTTATCTTACGTCATCCCAGTCATGCTTTTGCAGTGGCACATCAGTAATTATGTCGACCCTGACCCGCCGACAATTGACCCTGGCATACAACCTAGCTAAGATATTGTTCAGACGCCGACGCATTGAAAACTCTCTGTCTAACCTTCTACCATCAGCCTGACCCCGTCGAACTACAACGTGATGTCGGTGCCCAGCTAGCGTCCTCTCCGCCGTGGATAATTGATATCCTGGGCATGATTGCATATGCCCGGAGGCACGTTGGCGTGTTGGCGTATCTGACAGTAAATTTCAGGGCATCAACCTCTACCAGCCCACGCGGATCCAAGACCAGCTTCGATTTACTAGGACCGGTCGTGCTATCCCCCCGGGCAGGCCAGAGCACGAAGTTTGAGCATGGAGGTGGGGACAACAACAACAACAACAACCGAGTAACCGAGTGGAAGCTATGGACTGCTCTACTGAGGGCTGAGAAGGGTGCCTGGGTGCATTATCCACTGTCACAGACGACAGATGCAGCTGGGTTGCCAGCGGGTTTGTATCATGGGCTGCACTGGTTGGCCGATTATTGGGCGCACGATCCGCACCTGCGCGATACGGACGAGTGCCGTGAGTTCCTAGCCGCTCTGCACGAAGGGGACGTCGTGCTAGGCCCTGTCACCATCAGCCGATTCCTCTCGATCACCGAAGGCACCAGTATGGCCTTTACCAAGGGCGACTTTCTTCCCGTCGGCCTCGAGTCCGCGAGGACTATGCTCGAGGCATTTCCCATGAGTGAAGTGCTTACCCCGGAATACCCAGGCGGCGACTCCGCTCAGATTGCTTTGCCCCTCACGCAGTGGCCACTCAAGAACGGCGATAGACTAACTATTATGGAGATACTGCTTGAGCAGGGGCTAAGGGTTGATGGGCGGCTTGCCGACTACGGATGGGCCGCGGGCCAGGGAAGGCCAGAAACACAGATCCGGGATACTTGCCTGATTCAGGCGGCTGAGCGAGGGGACATGGACATGGTCAAGCTACTGGTCGGGCATGGTGCTGGGAAAGATGAGAAGGGTGCTCATGGGCAGACAGCTGCTGAGAGAGCGAGAATTAAGCGTCATGTGAAAGTTGCGAAGTGGTTGGAGTCAGACTAGGAACTAGGTCAGGTATAGACGCACTCAGCTAAATGGACATTTCAGAGGCATGGCATCACGTCGCATTCGTAAGTCCGAGAGCCTTCAATAAAGTGGGTATGAGTGGCACGATCAGCGTCTCAAAGATCTATACGCATTACAATCTCGCGATATTGGATTGCCAAACTCACAATCTTCAATATGTAAGCACGCATTAATCCGATATGCAGCCAAAATCTTACGCAGACACGCGACTTTGTAGTGCCCCTGTCTCGTCACATTGGGGGGTGTCAGCATTGCAGGATGCAGCAGCGATTAAGTTAGGTTGAAATAAGCATATACCAAGGTTTCCGTAGCCATACCCCTGCCAAGCGACCCCGAATCCTCCATCATTTCTGTCACGCACCACCGGGCTTTGCCCGACTCAGCCGACCGTGGAAGCCTTATGATGCCATTTTCGGCGTTTCGGCCGTGTGTCTCGGAGTGGTCGTCTGAATGCGGACGCTTATGGGGCCTTGATCATGTGGGTAAACTTCAGATCAAAACTACGCGAATATACACATTCGTGCACCAGCCCGGCAGGATTAGCATTATTGTCTTGGCACTGCAACGGTCGCAAATCCCAACCTGATTCTAAGCATTGTAACTTAATTTCCCCGACGGGATATAGGATTGTCCATCACCAGATTATCAGATCATCAGTGCAGGGATGCGGTCCGGATGGTCTGACTCACATCAATGATGTAGGTGATATGGGGACCCGGAATAATGAGTCAATGAGCACATTCTGTATCTCTGGAAATATTGGTTCTAAATAATATCATACTCCACTCATACTCCAGTTCTATAATTATATACGACCCACAACAAGGCGAGTAGTTTGTTAATCTACTGTTGAAAACAGACAAGCATTTTAAGTAACTCACCTTGGCTTCAAGATCAGCCAATAGTGAAGTCCGGGTCCATACACGATACTGATTTCACCCAATACGCAAGTGAGAAGTGAAGCAAAAAATAATTCGTCATCGGCAGACTTTGTTAGCCAAGATCGTCTATTCAGTTCACAGTATGCCGTTAGAAACAGAAAACTATGTTGCGAGGAAAATCCATAATTCAGAATCTTCAACGTGCGCATCGTCCCCCCAACCTTTATCAGGGAAAGCCGGGATGAAACGTCGGCGTTCCGACGCAGTAATCGTATCCTCTCACGATACCGGAACCTGACGGATGAGAAAGTTATTATGAGCATTAAGAAAATTGAAAAGAAGAAAAGTTGTTGGAGCTGAAGGAGAGGACAGGGCGGGGCCAACTCACAGTCACTATTCACCGACGGATTCCATGCCACGAAGCGGGAGTGGTCCAACTTGTATTTGGTCTCAAAGATGCCGCACGGATTGGAGGCCGCTGGTGGAGACAAGAATCAGCCACAATACGCAGGGGGAAATGCGGGGAGGCACTTTGGGGTAGGGGAACTTACGGGCCGTGTCATTGGCCACGGACCAGTAACTGCAGGTCGAGATTGTACCAGCCGGCTTGTAATGCTCCACGGCGGCGCAGTATGTGTTTCCTGCCCAAGTTTAGTCACGCCAAGTCCTCGCCACAATATCAACACAGATAAGAACATACCAGGGATGAACTCCGAGCAATCCGTTCCCACCGAGGGATTCCATGCCGCCACCGCTGCCTTAGAGATGTTATACCTCTGGGCAAACACATCACATGTCCATGCCGGCGGCGCCAGGGCCGGGAATATGCATTCAGGCACGGTATCCGCCGCCAGCGTCAATGTGGGCTGCACACAGTACTGAAACATGAAGCTGAGCTCGCATGGCACGTCGAAGCCGCCCGTGGTATCGATTCCCGGGTTCCACAGCAACAGCTCGTCCATGGTGATGCCATACGCAGCCGCCACGTCCTCGCATGCATAACTGACCGTGCCGTTGGCCAGGTCCATCACCACAGGGGGAGTGGCGTACACTTCGCAGTTCTCCCAGCTGGCGTTGGCGAAGGGCGTCACGTAATTCTCGTTCGGGAGCAGCGTCGCCTGTGCAGTTGCGCTGGGGAACAAACTGAAGGCGCTGCCGCTGTTAGTCACCACAAGGGTGTACGCAGTAGTCGTGGACGTGGGTGCGTCTTCCCCAGGCGACGGGTCCACCCAGCTGCCGCCCGGGTTCGATGCGCACAGCACCATGTTTTTAGACGCGAGTTTTCCAATATTGCCGCATAGGGGGCCGACCTCAGGATTCCAGCTCACCAACTGTGGCTTGGTAAGGCCCAAACGCGACGCGATAGTGTCGCATGTCTCTCCGAGGCCCGGAGCGTACGGCGTACACTGCATGGCGCTTGGGATACAGATGCTACCTGACGTAGGGAATCCGGCACAGTACGCAGGCAGTCCGTTAGCCTGAAGCAGGGCGGCGCTGTTGATATGGTTATTGGTTGAGACTGACTCGCACGTGTCTCCGGCCTGGACAGCATACGTGGTACCCTGACAAGTTGAGTCTGACGTTGTGGCGCTAATGTCGTTCCCCAATGTCAATATACATTTTCAAACAGTTGATACATTGAAAAATAAGGATGCTCACGCCAAGGACCAAGTGGTCCGCGTCGCCAACGTCGGCACCGAGATCGTCGCGCTGCAAGCGCTTGTCACGTTCGCCAGTGCCGTTTGGTACGCCAGTGCGGAAGATATGGGCATGGCCAACATAGTGGCCAAGCTCGACACGAAACAGTCGTTACACACCACCGATGATGCAATGGTCGTGGCTGTGGCTGCTGCGCTCGTGCTGGTGGGCACCTGGTTTGCTGGGTCAATACCCAGTAGGTCGCGCATCACCGCGTTGCACTGTTGTCCGGCGCTGTCATGGTCATTAGTTAATGATATGTATTTGTTGAGCAGGCCGGATTCGAAATTGGCTCGGGACTTGAACTCACGCATTTTTCAAGCATACAGCCTGATACCTCTCATACACCGACTCTGCCCCAAAAGCCGCCAAATACATGAAACCGTCGCCGCCATCGTAGCGCGTGGTACCGCACGCCTGATTTATGCGGCGAATGTACGTCGTGAGCGCACTCTGGCAGGACGTTGTGCACACTGCGGCCAGGGTCGCGTCCGTCTCAAAGCGCCCGTTGCCGGCGTACAAGAGCCCCGGGTCGCAGGCTACGGACTGGTCCAACACGGAAACACATGTTGAGGACAAACCCGTGACATTGACTCCCGAGAGAAGGATCTGCGCAGTCGAAAGACCGACGTGGAGGATAGTGAAGGCAAAAGATCGAAGTCTCATGGTTATCCAGGGCGATGAAAGTCCTGTGTGGCCTTGGTAATGATACGGACCCTACTAGAGAGTGAGCATCACTATTTGATGATATCTTAGATGTCTTCGAGACTTGACAGGCAGTATCAGTGCAAGTTTTAGGAAATTCGATCAGCTGTCATGTGTGAACTTGATAGATTCCTGGTCGATGAGATCCTCTGGGCCTACACGGCAGCAAGTTCAGCCTTCGGGGTGGAATTAGAACATACAATTGGAAACGCCATGATAGTACCACCCGAATTCAGAATTTGGGTACCATTTGTCTTACATGCATGAAACTATCGAATAAAGTCAGTCGATAATATTCCAATGCCCTGAATACCGCAACCTGTGCCTCATCAAACTATTTTATGCGTTGAGGCACGGGAAATTGCAATCTTGTGATCGGAAGGCATTCCGCTTTCAGCATATACTTGGATCTAAGCTTACGATCGATATCACAGTATGAGCAGGGTCACTTGGATCCTTCTCAGATTTTAGCCATACGACTAAAACCATATTGGTTGTGAGGTTTGACCAAAACGGTCACTTTCAGGGGTCTCCAATTAATTATCGGCAGGGGCAACTGTCAGGTACCGAGTACAAGCCTCGATACTTCTGAGAATCAGCAACAAAACCGGGTTGCCATTCAATGGAATTGACATGGGCGTCTAACGGGCGAATATCGCCGGCATATACTGCACTCAAAGCAATATCAGAGTCACAAATTATGGTCTGATGTCAGGCACATCCGCGCCGTAGTTATATCGAGTCTGTCAAGATTATTATTCACGCTCGGATCTGCGACCTTTCACTTGAGGTTCGTGACGGGAGCTTCTTCGTTCCTCGGCTTATTGTCAGATAATCTTGTCACTCATTTCCGTCTTTTCCTCCAGTATTTCCCAAATGCTCTGCCGAGCCTTCTATGAGTGAACGGTTCTTTCAGAAGATCTTACCATACATTCTTGTGGTCTTTCCTTTTCAAGCATCAAGACTATGAGACGACCGTGGCCTTCTTCACTCACTATCTGCCTTCTGGCATTTGCCCTTTGGGTACCTTCACTCGTCCTCGCAGAGGGTGAAGAATGTGGCAGCCAAGCCGGCGGCGTATCTTGTCCGCTCAACGTCTGCTGCTCACAATGGGGCTTTTGCGGCACGGAGTTTGTAAGTACATCATCGCAGCAATCGATTGTGTACCACTAACACAACAGCCAGGACTTCTGCGATATACCAGAGAAGCACTGCCAAAGTAATTGCGGTATGGACTTCGCTCCGGCAAATCCGTACAACTATGACGTGCGCGAGACGGTCATTGGATACTACGAGACGTGGCTCTCGGACGCGCAGGGCTGCTCCAAGGCGGACCTAGGCCGAGTCCCCACGGGATCGGTGAGCCACATCAACACTGCTTTCGGCTACATCGACCCCGGGACATTTGACATCGTGCCAATGGAGGGCGCAAATGTTAGTATCTACCGTAACGTCGCCGGGCTGAAAGGCCAGGACCCCAACCTGAAGGTGTGGCTAAGCCTTGGCGGCTGGGACTTCAGCAACAACGACACCAAGTGGCAGCCCGTATTCGGCGACATCTCTAGCAGCAGCGCTAACCGGTCCAAATTCATCGCCGCGCTCATCAAGTTCATGCGCGAGTGGGGTTTCGACGGAGTCGACCTTGACTGGGAGTACCCGGGCGCTCCTGATCGAAGGGGAAACCCAGAGGACGGCAAAAACTACCTGTTCCTGGTGCAGGACATTCGTACTGCCTTCGACGATATGGGCAAGGGTTGGGGCGTCAGCTTCACCGCGCCGGCGTCGTACTGGTACATGCGCTGGTTCAATATCGAGTCCATGGCCCAGTACGTTGACTGGATTAACCTGATGAGCTATGATCTCCACGGCAGCTGGGATTCGCTGGGGAACTGGATCGGACCGCATGTGTACGCTCACACCAATATGACCGAAATCAAGAGTGCGCTGCAGCTACTTTGGAGAAACAATGTGCCGGCCGAAAAGGTAAATCTCGGCCTGGCTTTCTATGGTCGTAGTTACACACTTGAAGACCCCAAATGTGACACTCCGGGCTGTGTGTTTACAGACCCTGGGAGGCCGTACCGATGCGGTACCCAAGGCGGATACCTACCATACAAGGACATTGCCGAAATTCGGAAGGCCAAGGACGCTCACGAGGTACACGACGAGGAGACGGGTGCAATGTACATGACGTATGACCACGACCAGTGGGTGTCCTTCGACACACCCGAGACGCTCAAGGCCAAGGTCGATTACGCCAACGAGATCGGCCTGCGGGGAATCTTTATCTGGGCCATCGACCAGGACACCGAGAACCTTGATCTTTTGAAGGGCGTCATGGGCGACAAGGGCCTCGATTACTTTGGCACTGGCATCGGCGCCGACTCCAATTACACGTCTTACAAACCCGGTGGATGCCACTTCACGGATTGCGGAAAAACCACGTGTGGGATCGGCGAAAATCTACTCGACACAGTGCGCTGCCCCGACGGCGACGGTAAGACTCGCAGGGCGCTCTGCTGCGCCATCGACGGGACCCCGGACCCAGACTTCTGCCACTGGCGCGGCGGCCGCAGCTTCCTGGGGTTGTTCGACCTTGGCTGCTCAAACGGCAACACGTGCAAGTCCAACGAGGAGCTGATCGCTACCAGTAACTACTACAAGGACTCAGATGGCGATGATGAATCGTGTCTGGGCATCGGCGAGGCCAGCTACTGTTGCGAGACAGTACAGACGGGGCCTAATGTGTGCGAGTGGACGCCCAAGGGGACCTGCGTGGACCCGGGCGCCAATAACCCGTCTGACTATGATGACATGTGCCGCGACGGGACGTATGCGGTCACCTTTGCGGTGGAAAAGTGCCCTATCGGCAAGATGACAGCCTTCTGCTGCGATGATGGCGCTAAAGTGCACCGCATGGAGGGCGAGATACCATTCAAAGACGGTTGCGAGTGGCGAATTACTTACGATGGCAGGGAGTGCTCGGATGGCAAGTGCTCGGTCTGTCGTGCTACCGAAAGCTGCACCGACGGTTGGGAAACAGATTTTGGCGTGCATTACATCGACCAGGTCTGGGATCATGCAGATGGCTGGGGAGACTTTCAGGACAAATTTGCCGGCTGCCGCGACAGCCAGGGCCGCATGCCCGGTCGGCTCTGCTGCAATCAGGACGCGCTGCGGGTTGACGTCAAGACCTTGCCGGTGCCCGTCGAGAATATCTTCTTCAAGAGTGACCTAGATGATCTGCCGGCTGGGAGCACGACCGATTTTGGCATACAGATCGACAAGACCATCACGCAGAGTAGCGACCCAGGCCATAGTGACCCCAATGCCAACGGCTTCGCCTGGCACATCATGGACGGGCCGCTGGGTGAGTTCGCCACGCTGGACAAGCGCGACAACGCCCACTGGTCCGTGTATGACTGCGACACGGAGGAGCACGACGGCCGCCAGACCGCCAAGGTTGTTTGTACTGACCACACCGACGCCAGTAATTGTCACGAGCTGTGGATCGGCGGGGCAGTCGAGGGTAAGGTCCTCAAGATGCCGGCAGGATGCGGGCCGGGCAAATACGCCATGGCCGTGGCTCTCGACGAAATAACTTCGGAGACGCCGCCCCGCGATGTAACTATCAACGGCATAGGCCCCCGCACTCCCAAGCCGACCGTGTATAGCCTGACGTTCGACTACGATTTCTCGCCGTTGCAGAAGCGCGATAGTAACATCCTGCTCCGCATCGATTACTCCGATAACCCAGGATACTGGAGCGAGATTGTGGCGGCACCCGCGGGCCAGCAAAAACGCGACATGCACGCCGAGGTGGAGCGCGACCACGCTGGCGACTGGCACAGCTACCTTGACGCGCGGTTCGCTCGCGAGCGCAGGGCTCACGTCGACATGATCCTGCGCCGGCGCAAACGTGGCACTGTGACCGAGGACGAGGAGCTGCACCTGCTGCATCAGCGGTGGGTGAGCATCCTGCTAGATGACTGGTACAACAAGATGCGCGACGTCGACTACGACGTCAGCGTGCTCAGGCACACGGTTCAGGACAGCTTTGTGTTTACGCTGTTTGACGAGACCAAGGTTTGCCAGATCGCCACCGGCGTCACGCAGACGCTACACGCGAAATTGGAGGCCATATTGAGTGTGCTCATTGAGACGACGGCTCAGCTGAGCTTGATTGGACGCATGGGCGACTTGGCTAGTTTCAAACAGAGTCATCTCACCTTTCGGAACAAGGGTGTTATCATTGGCACCTTTGACTTTCAGGCTTATGCAGAGCTGCGGTTTGGGACATTGACGAAAGAGATCTTTGGTGGGTAGTATCCTTTGAATATGTGAGCATCTTTGCTAATGTCATCGGGCAACCAGGTCTTGCGCCCCTCGGCGCTAGTGTGTACATCCCCGGCATCGTCACTATCGGCCCACAGTTCAAGGTAACAGCAGGCCTGGGCGGCACAGCCAGCATCCACGCCAACGCGCGCTTCACCGTCGACTTGGGTCAGTGGGACATCATGCAACAGTTACCGCTGCGTGACGGCGTGCCTTATAACTTCGGCCAGGATGACCAGGACTCGACCGGCTGGGACGGCGTGCTGAACGCGGTGGCCAACTCATCCCTGGGCGATACTGAGTTTGAGTGGGACGTCAACGCCGAGGGCTCCGTTTCGCTGACGGTGACGCCCACCATCACCTTCGGCATCGTATTCGACCCGCGTCTAGGTGATATCCCCAACGCCGCCGTCGATTTTGGCATCGACACGTACGGCGTGCTCTTTGGCAAGGCTGGCGTTAGCTCTGGCAGCGATTTCTCGTATTGCTATGGCCTGGATGTTGGCTATGACGTGTTTGCAGCTGTTGATGCGCCCTCACTTTTCGGTGTTGATATCAGTAATCGGTGGTCCATCCCCGGTTTGAATAAGCGTATCCCTATTATCGATGCCGATGAGGACTGCAGGGCCGGTGTGACCAAGCGCGCGGTGCCGTTTGCTGACTATGTGATTGGACCGGATCCCAGCCCTGCGGCCGAGCCGGACACGGAGCATGGGGAGCGGGATCCCCAAATGGATGCCGTGATGGAAATGCATCGGGCGAAGCTGGCGGCGTATAATGGAGAGAAGCAGAGCGACCCTATTTTTGATGATTTGGGTGAGATGAAGTGAAACTTGGCCTGATGGTCATGATGTTGTCTTAGTCCTTTTGTCGCAAATCAAGTGTATCGTAGCTAAATGGCGAACACGTGTGTCTAGAGCCCAGAAAATTTGATCCGTGCATTTGCACTACTGTGGCACAGCAAGCCCCCGCTATAATGTTTTGTTTTAGTGGCAGTAATGACTGACCTAAGTTTAGCGATTTCAGCTTCCTTTCACGAAGGGCACGTCGCGCTTAGAAATATAAGGTAATTCAAATCAATTGTTCAATCCATTATATGATCTTCCAATCAGCTATGGTATCTATTCGTCCTCCACCCCTATCAATGGTCTTTTCCGCATACATTCGTTGAATACGGCTGGACTAGCCCAATCAAAGAAAAGATACCCTGACGCCCGGCTCCGCTCAATGACATCAATAGCATTCTTGAACATCTCTTGCTCATATCCTTCTATCGCCTCTGTAGTAATTCCGAATTGCTTGAGTGCGTTGGATAGGAGAACAGCGTCCAGCATTGCGCAGTTGGCACCATCGCCAACGAATGGGGTGGTGACATGAGCGGCGTCGCCTATCAAGGTCACGTCGGGCGATGTGGACCAGTTCAGGAGCTCAGGCGGCATGTAATACAGGGGCCAGGCACGGAAATTATCCATCGCCATGATCATCTGCTTGAATTCCGGAGCGTGATGCCCGAAGAAGTCATCTTGCAACATGAGGGCCCTCACGGCATCAACGTCTGGAAGTTTGACGGGACCTTTGGTGGAGAAGTCGTCACTTCTGATAAACCCAAGATCAATTCGATAGTGGCCGTCTCCTTGTCTCTGGTTCCATATCATCGTGGCCCGTCCCATGACCACCTGGGGCCCGTGACCTGCCATTTTCACTATTTGGGAATAGAAAGGATTGTCCTGACGAATCTCGCCAGTCCAGTATTGCATTCCTGAGTAGTTGGGTTTTGCGGAGGTAATCTAAGGGAGTTCAGCAGCTGCGACTTGAATTCACGACATGCATCGAAGGCTAAACATACCAATGGCCGAATCTTACTCCAAACGCCATCTGCGCCGACCACAAGCTTGAAATCTGTCGCAATCGTTCCATCTTCGAATTCTAAGATGATCTTTTGGTTTTTGTCCCTTCGCGCGCTGGAGATACCTTTTTTCCATTGGATTTTGTGTTCCGGGAATGTACTCAAAAGGCACTCTTTGATCAGAGTCCGATCAATCTCGGGTGCGTCTCGGCCTTCACCCCAGGAAGAAACCTTGTTTCCATTGTGATCAAACACGGAGTGGATAGTGGCCTCTCCAAGTCGACCGTGGTGACGGAAAGCGTCAAAGCAACCGGCTTCTCTCATCGCCCGTTGGCCAGTCTTGATGTGCAGATCGAGGCAACCTCCTCTGGGAGGGGTGTCCTTGGCGCTGCGTTCGTAGACGACATAGTCCAAGCCGGCCCTTTCGAGCATACCGGCCAAGGCCAGGCCAGAAGGGCCGCCTCCGACAATAGCAATATCGACTGGCATTTTTTTTTCGAGAAAATGGTAGTGTTGATTTTTCAGGTAAAGGTACAATGGGAAATTGGTGGTATACTTAGTGTGTGAAAATATTTCGGCTTTTCAACTTATACTTGTGATATGTGCAAGCAAAAGCCTCCTGGACGCCAGCTAAAGGTTCAATGTATTATGTACCCGAAATCCGGGGTACGGCAGCTCGCGTTGTGGCGCTGGGGTGCAGCTGACCTGCTCCGCGGATGTGCTTCGTGATCCACATGTCCAGCGCGGAGGCATTGCGGGAACGGTCCGCAACCCCCCAGTGCACAGCCCTAGCGTCGCTTGGTGTGGGAAAGGCCTTGTATGCGGGAGCTATCCTCCACTTCGCGCCATGTTAGCAGCAACACCCAGCCGCGACGAGGAAACTTTGCTAAAGCATAAGGCGGCAGGTGTTCAGATGCCCGCATGCCTTGAAGCGGCCTTGTACTGGTTTCCATTTGCGAAATACGAACGCGGGGGGTGCATTGTACGGAAGAGGCGAGTGATACCAAAGCCCGAGTGGACGCGGTGTAAATTATTTTATTGGGAACGGCGAATATGTTCTCATTGGGTCGCGCTTGTCTTGACAGTAGCAATATTTTGTCGAGTGGTGCTAGTCTATCGAGGAGCATGGACGATCAATGAGATCCTAGGCTGGAAATTTGTTAAAGACGAAAGGCGATGCATCAATCGCACATTAGTAGTATCGATCTATTGAGAAACATGCAAGTCACATGGATCCATATCTAAAGAACCTCAAAATATCTAGACATTGATTGAGATGCATGCCCTTCCGTTGTTCTACGATGCGCATTTATGGAACTACGTCTCCAATCGCTTACTCGTGGGCTTCTTCCGCGACATGTTTCACATTGAATACGTAGAATCGTTAGGATTTGAGCTTGATAATCATTCACCGGAAATAGCCCCTATTCAAAGACGATGTAACGACTTTCTATCGGCTAGAAATTGAAAGAAGGACCTTGTTCGTACACAATCTTGTTGACACAGCTGCCCAATTTCTCAATCTTCACCTCCACAACGTCTCCATCTTTGAGATACTTTGGCGTCTTCATTCCCATAGCCACGCCTGACGGTGTGCCAGTCATGATAACGGTCCCGCGCTCAAGAGTTGAACCTTGACTGAGAAAGCTGACAAGCGTAACAATGTTGAACAGCAGGTCATTGGTGTTGGCATCCTGGCGCACCTCACCGTTCACGATCGTTTGCAATTGCAAATCGTTCGCTTCACCGACAACGGAGGGCGCAACAATCATTGGTCCCAGAGGGGCGAACGTGTCAAAAGATTTTGCAAAGGACCATTGAGGTACACCTCCGGCGTGAGCTGGATCTCTTTGCCAGATTCTAGCAGACACGTCGTTGGAAGGCATGTAGCCGGCAACGTACTGGAGCGCATCTTTTGCGGGAATGTTCCGGCCTGTCTTTTCTATTATAACGGCCTGGAAGGCTGTTAATACATTTCATCGTTATACCGTCGGGGCTTCAACATTGCAATTGAGTTTTACTAACCAGTTCTCCTTCATAGTCCAAGTCTTTGTCGTGTGCAATTGGGGGTACCATCACATCATCGTCGAAGCCAGCGACAGCGGTTGGAGATTTCATGAAGAGGTTGGGATACGGCGGAGGCTTTCGGCCTCCTTCGGCGACTATAACTGTATTAGCCGCATGCTCTCTCGCTGTCATCAGGCACATATTAGCTGCATACTATGTTTCATATAGTTCAGTCCAATGCATTTGACGATTGGGACATCTTCTCGACAAAGAACCGGGAGAAGACGGACGACACGGACCCGCTCGCCTGTAGCCTTCAATGCAAATGGATTGTCCCCCTCAAGACGATCAGCATGCAGTGTTTTCTGCGACAGTTGTGTGGTCAGCTCGCTGGCGTCGTCGATGCAGGCATCACCAAAGCTGGTGACGCCACTTTCATCGACAAATTTAATCAGCCTCGACCACATTTTCTCGGTATAAGGGGCTATTGGTATGATCGCTGAGAATTTTTGCACTGTCAAAGTATGTAGAGGCGCGCATATATTCTGCACCTATGTGCAAAATATGATCCCTGGAAGTTATACTTGTCTAGGTCAGTGTGCAATAGACTGACTGGGGCGGTATTAGGGCGGACGCATCCGCTTACCATGCTCAGATCCACCTGCAATGCGAGGAATTACCGCTTCTTTGAAGGAATTGGTTCTTGAATCAGATCCGCGAAAAATACCGGACATATATGCTAAATTGTAAGAGATCCCTGCTAACCGAACCGGAATGGCCATTAAGCGTTTGTAGGCAAGCGTCCGTCTCAATGTCCTGGAGCTTTAGGGTCGTAGTCAAACCACTGCTGACGAGTATTGCTTTCGTGTGGCTGCAAACATGAGGCCGGACCTGTCGAAATCCGAGTGTCTGGGCGATAAGATTGTACTCATGGGTCATGCATTATACTGAGTTGTAGCTATCGTTTTCACCATTGCAGTCCTCCTCCTTATTCGCATAGAACAATCCACGCCCTCAGAAGATTTTGGAAGAATCGAAACTGTTCGATACAATGCTGTTTTCAAACTTGGCCCTGCTCGCTTTAGTATTGCAGAATACTCTCGTCGGCGCTGCGTCCGTCAACCTGCGGACAACACCACAGCTGGAGAGTGAGATCCATTCCGTCGAGAACAGAGTTAATTGCCGTGGCGCTGCCAATTTTATCGTCTATGAATTTCTGGTTTTCCAACCAAAATTAGCGTATTTTTGACCGAGTTCAAATTCGAAGATTTTTGCAATTTTTAGAGAAATTCGAAAATGAAATCAAAATAGTACACAATATTTTTCTCTTAATTTTTGTTATACGCATGGGTTCTCCTTTACTCTACAGATCAGCCAGAGTCCATTTCTGGCCCTTTGGGGACCGATCCTCCAATGCTTTCTGTGGAAAATCAGCCACTTGTCAGGCAAGCGAGACATTGTAACTGGAATGTCATACGTTGACGCGCTTCTCATATGCCTCTGGCGACTCGTCGGCCATGGGCTTGTACTGGAAGATGAAGGAGAGGAGATCGGGTGGGGTGGTGAATCTTTCAATGTCAAGAGCTGCTTCATTGTTGGCAGTGGGGGAAGCAGTGGTGGCAGCGGTGGCAGCAGGAGCGGCTCTTGCGGTGTTGCTTTTCCTAGGCTGTATGTATCTGAGTGAATGTGGTGACTTTTAGTGTAAAACAGGGTTGGTACGGATATTGTTACGTGACGTAGTATGACCCACCGCAGATCACCTGCTTGGGTATATTAGATAGCTCTTCAGCGCATCTCTTTCGTAGCTCTACAGGATCAACTCAATCTAATATCGTTGGGTTTACGATCACTTCATTCCCCGTCGTTATTCGCTCAAGTGAGAGATATAAAAGTCCAGTCTCTGTATCTCGAAGCTAATTCAACGTATTATCACCCCTCCACAGCGCAGTCGCCTCGAGTACTGGACGATCATGTATCGCAAACAAGTAAGCATTGCCCTCACTCTGAGTACATGTGTGTTGTAGCCTGCTCCAGGCGGGTACTACAAATGTATCTTTCGCAGACCAATTGATCCTTCTGGGCTCCTTATTCTCAGATTCCTGAACCATGGAATATCCTCGACCCTCCATGATATGGTAGACAAACGATGTTGTCTCACACGTTTTAGGTGAGGTGCTTCCCGCTGAAATACGCTCTGCTTGGGCTGAAAGCGTTTTTGATAGGTGGCCTCCATTCTTCGAGTGGTACTGGTAGATTGCATATGGTCCTCGTGACTCATTCAATGCCTTGGCAACTGGCTTCCACGGGTATTTCGACAAGCTTGTGCGTGAAACCTCGCTTGGATATTGTGGTTTTGTGTACGGCTCAGCGAAGTTGACCTTGAACAATTTGAAAATTGGAAGATCGAGCCCATCTAGCCAAATGACAGGTTCTGTACCTTCGTTGCCGTGATCGTGCCAAGTCCAGCTGGGTGTCAGGATAACATCCCCTTGCTCCATCATAATCTTTTCGCCTTCAACAGCAGTGTATCCGCCACTGCCTTCAATCACCATGCGTAGCGCGAAAGCAACATGACGATGAGCTGGTGCTGTTTCTCCAGGTTGTATAAGCTGCAGTCCGGCATAAATGGTGTCCGTTGTGCCTATCACGACATATGGAGGTTAGCATATGAAAAAGGATAGACGGGCTTTCATTGGATGAATTCTTCATGCTTTGGATGCTGAGGCAGGAATTACTCACAGGGAGCCAGCATGGTAGGATTGATCAGCATCAAAACTCGGCGCTCAGCCTCTTCAATGGGTACTATCCTCCCAGCATCCAGCAACAGCGGCTTGATATCTTCATAACGCCAGATGGAAGACTGCGCGCTCGGATTAGGGCGGGGCGGCACCATCGCCTCGAACTTGAGCCATAGAGGCTCGACGTTCTTTGCTGGTAAGCTGTTGTAGAAAGGCCTAGCGGCTTCATTCTGCGCGACATTGTCTTGAGAAGATGCCATCTTGCGATTGATTCAAACACTTAATTTAGCCGTCAAAAATGATAGATGGAATTCAGGTATCGAGCTAGATTCACCGGCGTATTTCGTTGGTAAGGACCTTACTATCTAGTCGTTACTTATACATATATGCCATAGATACGGAATGATTCTGATTGAGTAAAGAGCTACTGGCGTTGATATTGGCGGACCTCTGCGGCATGCTTCCCTAGATGTGCGGAAGCCTCACACCGGGTATCCCAGGGTGATTTTGCTTTAATCAAACCATGGCCAAAGGCGGAAATTCCCCGATCTTAAACCCAATGGTAGACCTGGTCACTATATAGGAGGCTGCACGAGTGCTTCGAGATGACAAACAATGTGATAGATTCGCCAGAATATATTCGAAACGCCTGCAACATGTCGGGCTCATGTCTTTGCAACGGAGTTCAGTATCGAGTAGTGGGCGAGCCCGAGACTTGCTTCCATTGTTTCTGTAAGCACTGTCAAAGCAATGCTGGAGGCCCGTTACAAGCGGTAAGGGCATAGAATCCTATCATGAGGTCACAATGTTTCCTGGTCACGAGGTCTGACTGAACACACAGTGCGCCAAGTTCAAAAAGGAAGACATTGAACTCATTCAAGGACATGCCCTGCTACGCACATTCGTCCTCGACGACACAGTCAGCGGTTTCCCAAAACACAAAGTCTTTTGCGGGAGCTGCGGATGTACATTATGGACGATCCCCATGCGGCACGGCGGATCTCATTTCATTGTCCGGGTCTCCCTCATCGAGGATGGGTAAGCAAGCGATCCCGTTGGCCGCGCCGTGGAACCTCGGCAAAATGCCAAGACTGATGCTGTGTTAAGGCTAGTTAGATATCCGCCGACCATGGCCTTTTTCGCGAGCCGAATGCATGGCTCAGGGGTTGAAAGCCGCGCTCTCGAGTCGTTTCCCACGATGCCCGGCTCCAAATAGGTGCCATTCTGGCTAGCAATAGGCAGAGAAGCGGTCATTTTGGGAGCAAGAAGTCCGAAACTCCACAACCCGCCTTAAGTCCACTGAAAGAACTGAGTGTGGGGCGGACATTTTGCATTTTGCGAGACCGAGACTACTAGCCAGGTTAGCTGGGTAGCCAGCTATTGTTCTCATTGTCGACCACAACCAATGATGGTGCCAATCGAATTAGCCCTGTACGTCTGGTTTACGCCAATTGAAATCTCACACGGTGTTTCGTCCATGTTGTGTTGTTCCCACATTGAACAGAAAAAACAGAGCTAGACTAGGCACTTCTATTGTTGACTCCTTTGGGCTTTGAAGTGCTGAGAAGCCTAGCGAAACATTGAAAGTACATTTTCAATGCCTATAATGCACTATTGTGTTAGCGCTGTACCCCACTAAACGGCATTTCTTCAGTTGCAAGCACCCCGAGCTACCCCGCAACTACCCCAAATAGCCACTGATCTAGCTGAGTCTGATGTGCCGAACATGCCCATGTGGGTAATCGTTACTGCTATACGATCAAGCTCTGTTTTACATCAAGTTGTGTTCGATCCCTCTTCATGGAACTGCATATGCCCAACATTATAACAAGTCCAAGTAGTTCTACACCAATTTTATCTACCATTGACTTAACATTTATTTTCTTTCATTTGATCTACCAAACATGCAAGCCCGGGGCGGAAAGAGGGCACATGCAACTGACGATAGATTGTCAGCATCTGATCCAAAACGAGGTCCTTGGCGGAAGAGGACCGCGCTGGCCTGCGAGGAGTGTCGAACTAGAAAGAGGCGCTGCGATGGTGTTTTCCCAGTCTGTGGAGGCTGCGAGAAACGTATGACCGATTGCATCTACGCCTCCGAAATACAGTCGCGAGAATGGCATCAGAGGTAGGCCATGAGTTCCAACCCGCAGAAAATTTTAGTCTCATTCTCAGACGATATTAGCATGATCCGTTCGTTAAGAAATCGCTTGGAAGACCTGGAGAAGCTTAACGAATGGGACGCCGCTACCATTGACATAAATCATCATCAGCCAAATGCCCAGCACAACTTGAGTAGGCAGGGATCACCTCCAACTCCACCAGCAGCTTCGCCTGCCGCTTCTCATACCGCTTCCAATGCAAATGTCTTGCCTTCTACCCAGACTCAAGGACCAGTCGAAGCCCCAAATCAGTCAGCACATGCCTCTGCTATGGACCTGTCTTTGGTTGGATACCAGAATATATCAGTACAGTACGGATCACCACCGCGTTGTATTGAACCGCACGGCTTTGAAAGACTCATGAGACCCATCAATCTGGCCATGGAAAAGAGTGGCGACTCAGAAAGCAAAGCTCAGGACATCGGCAATTGCACCACTCTGACGACATCTCCATCTACGGCCTCGCAAAGCTCGTCAAGCGGCTGTGCCTGTAAAAAGCTGCTAGCAGGTATGCGCTGGAGTCTTCCGCCGCGAGGGAGAGCCGATGCTCTGATCGCGGTCTATTTTCAACGGACGTCACGAATGACACCCGTCCTACACGAGCCCACGTTCATGAACCAGTACGAGCGATTATGGGAATCCAAGTCCAGTTCCAAGTCAAGAGCGTTTGCGGATTGTCCGGGCTTCTGTAAGCAGAAAAGCCTGGGAGCTTTATTTCCGCCAACAGTCCATGCGGTTCTGGCTGTGGGCGCACTTTTTGAGACTGCATCATTGGAGCAAAACGTGACTCGAGCTGAGGCATTCTTCCAGCTTGTTCAGGGGTTTGAGCTTTTTGAAACTCTAGACAACGAGGTTGGAATTGAGCTCGTCCAACTTGGATTGCTCATGAGCATCTACTTGCAAAGCACGGAAAGATTCTCAAAATGCTGGATAATGTCTGGTCTCACAATACGAATGGCCCAGAACATGGGTTTGCATTTTAGTATTTCCGAGGCACGCAAAAGGAGACTTTTTGTGTCACCTCCAACCCAGCTAGAGTGCGAAATGCGCAAGCGTGTATGGCACGCATGCATGCTTCTCGAAACGTACGTCAAATCATTCTGATCCAAATCCAACCACTAAGCAGTTTCAATTCTGTCTGCGCCCCAGGCAATATGACCCGAGCTAAGTATCTTGTGCACAGCGAAGTTTCAATTCTCTTCGGTCAATCTCTGGCTGTTCCATTGGGAGGTACCTCTATTTCTCTGCCCGAAGCCATCGACGATACTGGGCTGAGTCTGGTGGTCGGTACTCATAATGCGCAGCCAGAAGGTGTGCCTAGTCTGATCGAATGTTTCGTGCACAAGATTAAACTGTATGATATCATGAGACAGACTCTGGACAGACACCGATGCAACTCATGGACCTCCGCCCAGAAGGCAACGTCCGACATCCAAATTACCTTGAATCTTGACACCCTCGTCATTGCGTGGCATGAACAATTACCCCATTACCTTCAATACGAGCCAAATCTGGAATCCATATTACCATCCAGACTGGCGACTGCCGATGGGAACGGAATTTCGCAGCGAACACTGGATCTTCGAGCGCAAGCAAAAAGGATACATTGCCGGTAAATCTTCTTCTAGCTATGGCACAGGGACTGCCTACTAAATAATTTCAGGTTCTTATTCGTGAGACAGCTCATTCTCCGACCGGCTTTAGAAATGTTCTTCGAAAAGCAGAAAGACGACAAAGGCAAAGAAACCAACGCATCGATTGTCGGCGTTTCCGACGTGGTCTTATCTGGCATGGCAGCACAATGTCTCGAATGCACGCTAAGTCTGGTGAAACTTCTCGGTACCAACATAGAATCCCACGAATTTACATGTTGGTGGGATAACATTAGCTGTAAGTTGACTTGATCGCCCCGCCTTCTGCTGACTCCGCTCACGATTTAGACCTCTATACATGTGCAACCACTATATTGATGGGCAAGAATTGCCACTTCCAGGGAGGTCAGATATCTGAGAAGTCTCTCGTGTCGAACTGGACCATGTGCCTGCAGTACTTGTCTGAATATGCCAAGATCAGCAGCATCGCGGAAAAGTCCTCCCGGCTATTGCAAGAGAGTGCAAAACAGCTCCACAGCCAACAAGTGCCCGTGAATCCGGATGAAGTTTGCCTAAAGCAGCTGTCGGTCGGTGAACAACCATCCACACAGCACTTACCTGCCATACCATTGGATAATGCGGAATACGGACCAAACGTGCAGGCTCCTAGTCATAAAAACGATCAAAGGAGCACAGACATGGTGGCACGAAATCCTGGTCCTGATCAAGTCGTCAGTCACCTCGACATGCTTGATCATCAGCTGTGGGATGATGGTTCAACGGAGACGCTATCGTGGCCCTTCATGCCACTCATCTCTCAGCTAGAGACATTCACGGCTAATTTTGATATATCATAAGCTCCTTCAACTGGTGAAGTCATGGAGAAATCTTTCTACAAGGTTTTCATTTCGCATGGATACCATTGCGCGAGATACGATACCGTCTCAACAACGACAAGAAAAAAAAAGAAAAAAGAGAGCAGAAGAAAGAATGAAGTTATTATTCGTGCATAGATCATCTGAGTAACCAGTAGTCAAACATCCCTCCCCAATTCCGTCCCACCTGGATTATGTCTGTTAGTCCTTGTGCAACCATTGTCGCATCCAAGCAACTACAGCATTCTTGGCTCTAGTCATACCAGCCCTTTCTTCGTGATTGTTTGGATCACCCCGAGTAGCGAATCCATGTTCAAGCCCCGGAAAGAATTCCATCGTGTAAGGGACTCCCAATCGAGGAATTTCCTGATTGCTGAAAGTTCTTAGTTTAAGAGTAAACTGAGGGTCGATTTCAGGGGCAAGAATTTGCACCGGTACCCCGACACGTCGGATTTCTGCTTCTTCCAGGAGTGTCGGGTGCGCCGTAGCGATGCAGTCCACGAGTGGACTCTCCTTGTCCCCGAGGCGAAAAACCGCCCAGCCGCCGTAGCAGAATCCCACCGCGCCCAGACGTCGGTGTGCGGTACGTAATGCTCTGACGCATTCCTCCATCTCCGGAAACCTGACTGCCTTTGAGTTGCGCTCCAGGAAAGCCGGCAGGTTCAGCTCGGCCCATCGGGATGCATCATTCAGAATGTCAAGTGGGAGAGCCTCACCACCAAAGCTGCGGCGCGACGTTTTAGCAAGTTGAGATCTCTTTTATGTAATTTGAGAGTAAGAAACGTACAAATCCGGAAGATAAACAGTGGCGCCGATCTCTTTGGCATAATGATCGGCCAGAAGCCTTGTGTTGTTGAAAGTCCACCCATACAAGTCGTGAATAATCATGACTGCAGCAGAAGAATTGGTTCCAGTGACATAACAACGCCGGCCAGCAAGTTCGCTTTCGTTACCAACTGGGGTAGCCTCCCACTGTATTCCTTTGAGACAGCATTCGGACATATTGAGCTAAGGAGTCAGGAGCTATGGTTGAAGGAACATCGCTGGAGGTGAAAATCGCGATGAATCAGAACTTTTAACGGCCAGCAGTATAATGCAATGATGCACGGCGGTCCAGAGCCGCACGAACTCCGCAAAGCGGCTCTCGTTCGCACTACCTACAACGATCCCGCAGAACCTTGAACGCGGGGCTTTCCACGCTCCTGTATCATTGGCAATAATGGATAGGATGCATCAAACATTTATTTCAGAAATGGATTGATTCTTGTGTAAATAACATTACGGTGCAGTCTTTTCCAAGCAACCTTTTAACAGACGAAGCAGTCGTGGTTCTTATCCTCATTTAACCCAGTTCTACCAATTCGAAAATGGCAATCCCCACAACGGCACCCGCTATAGTTGCTGAAGCCACTGGTGGCCCAGGAGTCCTCGAATTTCGCGTTGATCACCCCATTCCCAACCTGAAAGACGGCCAAATCCTAGTCCAAAATGCCATTTCAGGGGTCAATTATGTCGATACGTACTTTCGAAATGGTCTTTACCCATCCGTCATGCCGACCGTCTTGGGACGCGAAGGTGCCGGCACGATCGTGGCCGTAGGCGCCAACGTTGACGAGACCAAGCTCACGGTCGGCGATCGGGTCGTCTGGCTCGGCGACTCAGGATACGCCCAGTATAGCGCGGTCAATGCCGCCAAGGCGATGCGACTACCGGACCAAGTGTCCTTTGAGCACGCCACCGCGTCTTGTCTCAGCGGCTTGACGGCCCTGGCCCTCGTCGAGGAGTCCTACAAGGTCATGAAGGGCGATCGCGTGCTATTGCTCGCCGCTGCCGGGAGCGTCGGCACCCTCATGACCAGGATCCTCAAGCTCCGCGGCGCCGAGGTGATTGCCCTGGTCGGAAGCCCCGAAAAGGCCGCAGTCGCCAAAAGACTGGGCGCAGATCATGTCATTGACTACCGGACCCCAGAAGGTGATGACTGGCCCAAGGTTGTGAGACAGCTTACCGATGGGAAGGGGGTGGATGTGGTGTACGATTCAGTTGGTAAAGATACCTGGCAAAAGAGTATCGAGGCCGTCAAGAGGAAAGGGACGATCATCTGGTTCGGTAACGCCAGTGGACCTGTTCCGCCGCTTACGCTGCAGTGAGTCGTTGATCACCTTGACAACTTGAATGAGAGAAGAAAGAAAAGCTGACAGATTAACTGCACAGCTGTCTGGCAAGCAAATGTATCAAGATCGCTAGACCGACACTATTCGGTTATATCGAGACACGCGAGGAGTTTGAACATTATTGCAACGAACTTTTCAAGCTTCTCGTTTCAGGACAGCTGAAGGCAGAGATATACAAGATCTATCCCCTGGAGGATGTCCAGCTCGCTCATCAGGTATGTTGTTTCTCTCTGTCCTCGATTTTAATAATGACTGTACCCAGTACACCCCTTGAATTCATGATCTTTTCAATTGACTTGTGCCAACAAACAGGACGTCGAGAGTAGGAAGACAACGGGGAAGCTACTGTTAAGACCGTAAGGAGCCAAGTGACACAGCTTATCATTACCTGCCTGGCACTATCAAATCTAGAAAATACATGGATGTCGAGTTCCTACTTCACTTGGATACGATGAAAATGTTAGGGAACAAGCACATCATTTATAACTATTGATTGTCTTAGAAAGGGGGTCTTATGTGTGACTGAAAGATTTCCATGGAAAAAGTCTGTTCCGACCCTCTCAGCATTTGGATTAAAGACTTGCAGCCAGTGTAGAAGCTCGAATACGGCTTAATTACCGAGTGACGATGGTCCGTAAACAACAAGCGGACTTGTGAAAATGATTCCTCTATGAGCTCCTAACTACTTTACTGAAATATCCAATGACCTAGCCGCAGGTGCAGCATGGAAAATCTATGCATGTTGGCGCAAATGGTATATGACACTGAGAACTTTCGGATTTTTAAGCTTACTAAGACGACTCAGTCTGTTTGAATCCGAGCTTTGTACCGCACATGCGGATGCTCTCTTCCTCCATTGCCGTGTAGATTGCTAGTTCATCTTGAATCTTGCAGTCCAACATCTTCTCTAGCTCCCTCCTCTGGTCCGCGCCTTGCTCTTGTCGCACACATTGGTGGTGTGCATCAAGATTCGATCTAAAGATACCAGCAGCAGAGAGCGGCAGGAAGTCCTCGTACGTTATTGGCTCGTATTTCACGAGCCCAAGGGAGATGAGTTGCCCGAGGTCGAATTGCTGCTGATGACCTAACGTTTCCGCAAGTTCATCCCCGGGATCGTCCGAGACAGTAGAGTATTTGAAGTATACAAGTCTCTGTGAACGAAGCTCCGACCAGGTATCCGGGTATGTCGCAAATGTCTTCGAAAGAATCTTTTCAAACTCTGGGGAAGCTGTGCCGCGAGGCCCCGCCTCCTTGATGGCTTGGTCTAAAAGTTCATCGTAGAGTCTGCGACCCTTGGCGGTGACCGCAGCGCCCCGCTGTTCAACTTCACCAAACCGCGCAGTGTGTGTACCTCGCACCTCTTTGCCACCTTGGTCCATGAATATCACCTCCTCCTCAAGCGCCTTGAAGCTGGTCTGACGCAGTAGGATAGGGCACTGGCGAATCGGTGGGCCTTCTATACGCTCTTTGGCAGGTAGGCCGTCGGCAAGCATTTGTTGCTGGACAAGCTCAATGTCAAGAGTCCTGGGAGTCAAATGGTTGATGTGCGCACTTGGGAAACAAGCAATGTCGGCGACCATTGGATGCTCGGACTTTAGGTCAAGGTATTCTTGCATTGTTACCAATGACTTTGAGTGCCATTTGAATATCTTGAGCGCCTCAGTAATGAGATCCTCGGCATCTTGGTGCGTCATTGCAGACCCGGCTTCGGCTTGTTCGAGAAGGCTGAGTAACTTGTGTGAGAACAAATCGCGTCTGGCCAAAATATCATCTGCCGTTTTGCGAATATCTTCCGAAAGAAGATCTCGTCGCAGGACAGTTGTGAAAACTCTGAAAGGATTCTTCACTAACGCGATATCGCTGATTGGCCTGAAGGCAGTTGCATGCATGGGGAATCCGACGGTAGCAAGGTTGTAGTAGCCCACTGGGTGCATGCCCAGGAGAGCGAAGAGGCGTTTCACAGTACGCAGCTCATACTCTGTGCCAAGCCGAATTGCGCCATGACGTTCGAGTTCGTGTCGCCTTCGTAATACGTCTTGCTGCGTTCCTTGGGTAGCTAATTTCGATCCGTCGACGCGATGCACAATGTCCACTAGCGTTCCGTAGGCAGGAACCTCACTCCTATACATTTCCGACAATGCATGTGTGAAGGCTGACCGAAGCAAGTCGGGATCCCACCTAAGAATGTATTAGACTCAATTCACGTCTAGCCTACAACCGTAATGTCATATCCAAGTGCAATACCAATTTCAGGCATGATACGTACGCGATTCCTTTGAACATGATGGCACGAAGATCTCCGATTTACCAACTCAATGGTGGTAGACACAATTGAGATCGTGATTTGGGTTTAGTGGATTTTTCAATGACAAGTCAAACTGAACGAAAAAATCTTATCTTGAGACTTGCTATGCCCATATACAGGTGTAGCCAGATTCCATATAAAGCCTTTGGGCTCCCGGTGTGTCCTTAGCTGGTCTCGTTGGGCCAGTGAGGCCTCTCTTACTGGATGGTGGTATGTTGCGGAATTGCCGCCTAATGGGAATAGTTTGTGCAACTAGGTTAGATTTGTCAGAGTAGAGAATTGCGGATGCAGCCGCCGCGGAAAGGTGAATCTTCTAGACTGAAGTATTTGTAATCAATGCCATTAAGCAATATGTCGGATGGTACACGTATACTTGTCGACTGCTATTAGATGCCAGACATAACGATTCGGCTTGATTCCGCCTCTGATTGATCGCGGGCTGCTTGCGACGATCTCACTTGCGCTAACGCTGGAGAAGTGTCGTTGGCACTAAGAACATTAGGATCTTGGCTCCAGCCATTCTGATAGTGGCTTTGATTTTCGCTGCAAGGTATACCGTGGATAATCATGCTCTCATAGTTACACATTATAGAAACTTTCATTGCAAAACATCATCTTTGAACTGATACTTATTGAAAGGTGTTGTGACCTTGCATGAACATCTCCCAACTTAGAAATAGCTTGTCCAGCATATCAATGCCGACCAAGTCTTGTAAAGCCCTTCGTCGCTCCAGAAGATGGCTATGTTCATTTTCGAGAAACCTAGACTTATCGTCCTCACCATCTGCGGGAGCATCATAGATCATAGTTCCAGCCATTCCAGAACACTGATATGGCGGCCACGGACTTCCTCCCTGAACAAAAGTGATGATGTCCTCGGCAAACCGAATTGCACATTGACGTTGCCCTGGTGAGAGATGATCATTATAGTTTTGCAGGACGAATGCGATGTCCAGAACATGTGTGGCGTGATCTTTCCATTTGCCTTCCCAGGGGTTTGGACAGTTGAAGTGGTAGACAAAAGCATCAGATCGCGGAACTACCATGCCGCTCCATGCTCGCGCGAAAGCATCAATGGGTAAAGCAAAGGTAATATCGTTACAAAACTCGAGCACCTTTTTGGTCGACTTGTCATTGTTTGAAGTCGCATGTGCGTCTATGCCGTATATAGTCAAAATCTGTTGCGTAATGTTTGGATCCACCATATCCAAATTGGCAGACAAACAACTCGCCAGTGTTTTTGGAAGAATGTCTATGCGCCCAGCTAGACGAGAAGCCCAGATCATGCCCTGAATATTGGTCAGCACTGTAGGATACACTCGCAAATGTCAAGTATCTGGCTGCGACCCGCCTCGGGTAGAGAAGACTTACATCCATCTGACAGTCGCCAATCAATAGTCTTTCACACTTCTTGATTCCTGGAAACGTCCTCTGCATCTCTTCCGCCGTTCTTAGGGAATTATACGTCGTGATTTGTGGGATGATATCGCCGTCCATGAGCGGGAAAGTCGCAATATTGCTCCTCGTGTGGGCAGTGATTTCATCGTCTTGGGCATTTTGTAAAATATCCAACTGCTCATCGGCAGTATCGCAAGCAGCTCCAAAGGATTTGATGAAAGCTTCAAAAGTGACATCGGCTATCCCGACCGGGCGCGCTCGCCCTACAGACGTACCACTCATGGCAATCATTTGTTGAAACCCTGGCTCCGGGTCATGTAAATGGAAAAAGCCCGAAACTGATCAATGTTACAATGCACACGTTTACTTGGGATACTCGAGACGGGATGGAGTGTTGCTTACTTGCTCCAGCACTCTCCCCAAAAAATGTGATTCTGTGAGGATCCCCTCCAAAGCTGGCAATGTTGTCTCGAAGCCAAGCCAAGGCCAAGCGCTGGTCATCTAGACCATTGTTGGGTTTGTAACCAGCCATCTTCATTTTCGAAGAGTAGAGGAACCCGGGCGCACCAACACGGTAACTTGAACCAGAATCAGCTCAGGTACAAGGTGTAATGGTCGCATATTCTTTGAAAGTAGTCACGAACTTGATGGATACTGATATCATCGGCTGTTGTCGTGAGATGCTGAGTTGGGTAATCGAAGCCATATCATACTGGGGATGTGCGCCGCTCCCAGTCTTGAAACCGCCACCGTGCACAAAAAGCAGCACAGGAAGGTCATCGGACTTTTTCCCGGGCGGCACTGTGATGTTCAATGTCAAACAGTCAAGACCAGACTGCCCGACAGGAGTGAATGGAAGTTCATGTTGTATCAGTGCCTGCTCCAACTGAAGTGCATCGAGTGGCATCAAGACAGTAGGCCTAACGAGTTATTGAAATTAGCAAAGAGGTGAATCATGGCCAGATGTTAGGGAAAATACATGTGGCCATTCCACGATTGTGTTCATACCCGTATTTTGTAGCATCAATGTGACCAGCTACCGGCCTAGGTTCACACAGAAGTTCGCCGCGCGAGAATCTATCCTTAAGCGACGCGAATTTGACCCCCAGATATTGATTCACGCCGTTCTTCTTAATGCCCCTCAATCTCCCAAGCTTTGGGTGGTCAAGCATAACGTGTTCCATATTGTCGCAACTAGTGGTCACTTTTCGATTCTCTTAATTTGTCGATGAAAGAAAAATAAGATTGGTTGACTGCGCCTGTATGGACATCAATAAACTATTGGCTGGGATGACCATGGATGTCACTGAAGCCATTGTCACAATGAAGTAAAAGTGATGCGAGCCGATGTGCAAAAGGCTTGGGAATGTGCATGTTCCGCACTAAATCCACCGTTGCTCGGTGTGGGCCCGCTCCAGCGCCGCAACGGTCTCGTACTCTGGAGAAGACTCCGCCATCACAACCGGCCAGGACGTTCGGATAAGAGTGTATAATTATACAAGTAGCTAGACCCGATGTCAAATCTGTTTTTTTTTTATTAGTTCATGTACCAAATTCTTGAGCGCTTCTTCATTCAAATAAAAAACAAAACATGGCCAAAGCCAACAATAACAACGCAGAAGCCGAAAGCTCCGACAACATTCACAATGGCCAAGATTACCGCAGCCTCCTGCACCCAAAGTACATGGCACACTTTGGCCTGAGAACCACTCCCCAAAAGTTTGACGAGATGGTGGATTGGCACCTCAAGTTCTTCGGAGGGCGACTCGTACTCAAAAGTGCCGAGGCGGCCATGATCGCCTACGACGACGAACACCACAGGCTGGTGATTGTGAAAGCACCCGACCACGAGGCTGCCGGCAACAAGAAGGCCATGTGTGGTTTCTACCACATTGCTTTCGCCTTTGAGAGCCTCGCGGACCTCGTCACCGCCTACGAGCAGAAGAAGGCGCTGGGCATCCTGCCGCACTGGCCCGTGAACCACGGCATGAGCACCAGTCTTTACTACTCCGACCCGGATGGCAACGAGTTTGAGATCAACGTGGACAACTTCGACACGGCCGCGGAGGCGCATGCTTTCATGCAGACGGATGAATACATGCAGAATCCCATTGGCGTGGACTTTGATGCCGAGGTGCTAGTTCAAAGAGTTCGAAGTGGGGAGGACGAACAATCTATCAAGAAGAGACCAGTTATTGGAAAGAGGCTCAATAGGTGGGAGAACTCGATGTATTTCAAGCCAGAAGACAGGTTTGGTAAATAGCGCAATTGAGTAAAGCGGGCGGGAATGAGCCTATGTGATTGAACCCATCGGTGCATCACATCTTGTGGGCACTTTCTTAAGAACTTATTTCCTGCTATTGAGAATTCATTATACTAACAAAGCCGCCGAAATACACTATAATGCGCTGATGCTTGGTGATGTGGGGTGATAGGTGCAGGTGTACAACACGGTCATGAATCGTGGCAGGATTTCCTCGGCACCTAATAGACAAACTTATGCGGCAAGCACTTTATTCGTATTTTGTGTTCCTAAAGGTTGACATCCAAAAATCGACATCGATCGCTCGCCTTTCTCAGAACATCATACTGTAGTACTCGTCGCGAGAGAGCATGGACGGGGGCCACTTTATCCGCGGCCCAGGCCCGGCCCCACTGTTATGCCAGTGTCGTGTTGGTGATTGCATCAAGGACACCTCTGTTATGGAATCGTCCAACTTTTAAAGACTGGGTGACAGCGCGTCCAGAGTGCTACTTGCAAGTAATCCTCAAGTAATCCTTAGATCTACTGCGACAGTTTCAACTTCAGTTGTCTGAATCCCGGCGTTCCGGGAAGACATTAAAATGACCAGTGACCATGAACTCGTCGCCAAATGGCAAGATGACCTCCTTCCACACGTTATCGACAGGTTTGCGCGCGAGAGACCATATGCCGTGTACGGCGAATGGGTCGCTCAATCCAGCATCGCCAGCATCACCTATGCCGATTTGTCCAATGTCATCAACGGCCTGGCTCATTGGCTCGTGGAGGAGCTTGGCGGCCCGGGACGGTATGGTACGGACCCTGAAGTCTTGGCCTACATTGGCCCAAACGACGTTCGATACTCTGCACTGGTGTTCGCTGCCATCAAAACGGGATATGTGGTTAGTGCATCATTCCCAATCTTACCATAGGATAATCCGTGTAAAGAGTTGCATATTGATCATTGACAGCCTTTCTAGCTTTTTGTAACGTCGCCTCGCAACAGTCCCGAAGCACACCAGGCTCTGTTTGATCACCTCCAATGCCGAACGCTCATCACGTCAGACCTGGTGCCGCCGGCTGCGCAGTCTGTGCTTGGGATCGTTAAGTCAGCCCGTCACTTCGCGATTCCGTCTGTTGAGGACCTGATGAATAAGGTCCATCCTTTATACGAGTTCAACAAGACCTTCCAAGAACTCCGATACAGTCCTTTTGTTATCATGTATGCCGCAAATGTCTCGACGTCAATTGATTGCCCAAGTCTAATTTGTCCAGGCATACATCAGGCACCACCGGGTTGCCCAAGCCCATCGTCTGGACGCATGAAACCTGCAATCAGGTACTCAATGCGAAAAGTCAAAAGCCACCAAATGGAACGCTTTCCGTGGATGGTAGTCTGATCAATGGGAGGCGGGTGATCATCACACTGCCACCCTTTCACGTAAGTCTGAGAGCTTCACCTGTGAAGTACTAATGTTGACAACAAATAATAGGGAGCCTGCCTCGCACAACTCGTGGTTGGTGCTGTTCCCTATGGTAATGTGGTGATAGCTCCAGTGGCAAGCCCCATACCGACAGCCCAGGGAGTGGTAGACGCACTCAAGCAGTCTCGGGCAGAGGTGGCGATCCTTGTGCCATCAGTGGTAGCAGAGTTGGCAAATGTTGGTTTTCCATGACTCTTGTGTCGTGTCCATTTGACTGATTCAAAATGACAAAGCGCCCTGATCTACTGGAATATTGTGCCCAACATCTCAAAACAATTCTATATATCGGAGGAGACCTTCCGAAAGATATTGGAAATCGCGTTGCAGCAAAACTTCACCTGCGCTGCCAGTGGGGACAAACCGAGACTGGTATTGTTCCGCAGCTACTTTCACCTGAGCTATTGGCCTCCGAAGACTTGAGAAAAGAGCTGTGGCAATATGTCAGATTTCATCCCTGTGTGGGAGCTAATTTTGATGAGGTGACTGACGGGAACTTCGAATTGGTTATCAAGCGCGACCGGACTTTACATCAAACGCAACCATGCTTTACTGTCCCGGGCTTGGATGCCCTCGAAACAGAGTACCGGACAAAAGATCTGTTCAAACCCCACCCATCCATTGCTGATCTATGGTGCTGGCAGGCCCGCGCAGACGATATTATCGTTTTCCTAAACGGTGAAAAGATGAATCCTATTTCAATGGAACAGCACATAATGTCGAAGAACCCGGAGTTGAGCGGCGTTCTGGTCATCGGAGCTCAACGATTCCAAGCGGCACTGCTGATCGAGCCGGCGGCAGAGATTGACCTGACTACTTCTGAGCAGGCTGCGCTGATTGAACGCATATGGCCAAGCGTTGAAGAAGCCAACACTAGTGCTCCTGCACATGCTCGTATAGAAAAAGCATTCATTCTCGTCGTTCCAGCAGATCGTCGCCTCATTCGCTCTGGCAAAGGCACGTTCATGCGTGGACCTAGCATCAGTCAGTACCCCAAAGAGATCGAAAGCCTATACTCCAATGCAGGCGTGGGCGCGGGTGTCTCTGGAGACAATACCCGCCATGAAATTTTATACAAGCCATCTCTCATCGAGGCGACCCGTTTGGTCCGTCACCAAGTTGCCTCCATCGTTAGGTCGTTGAGCATTGGCGATAGCGAGAACTTCTTTGATCGTGGCATGGATTCACTTCAAGGTCTCCAGCTCACGCGTGCACTAAGGCGAACTCTTGGTCAACAAGACATCGCACTCTCCACTATTTACGAGAACCCTTCCGTCGCCCAATTGGCAAATGCTATCATTGCGTGTGACAATGTTAATAAGTACGAAGGAGATCATATGAAGAACCTCCTAGACACCTATGTTGGATTGGTTCAAACGATCCCTGTACCCTCGGCAGTAGGAAATGAGAATAATGCAACAACGCAGTCGGTCAATATTCTCTTGACAGGGTCGACGGGTGCAGTGGGCACACAGCTTCTGCATGCACTTCTGGATCGCGATGGTATTGGGCACATATTCTGCCTGAACCGTGGTGACGATGGCGGAGCTGCTGCTCAGTACAAGAGCTTTGCCGCTGCCGAGCTTACAGGCACTGATGTTGAAAGTCGAGTGACCTTCATCAAGGCTGACCTTCAGCAGCCTTCGCTGGGGTTGGACGAAGCAACGTCTCACTCGCTGCAATCGCAGGTTCATCTGGTTATCCATGCGGCGTGGCCGGTCAATTTCAATATGCCATTGATCGCTTTCCGCCCGCAACTTGCTGGGCTGGTCAATTTGATGGCATGGACCGCACACACTGGTTCAACTGCGAGATTTGTGTTTCTCTCGTCAATCGCCGCCGTCGACGGTTACACGAATGGTCCGCCTCCAGAGATGGTTCTGCAAGACCTCGATACGCCTGCACCTCTAGGCTATGGGCGAGCCAAGTTCTTGGCCGAGATTTTGGTTGATGCAGCAGCACAGCACCTTGGAAATGCCATGCCCGCCTCCATTGTTCGTATCGGGCAGGTGGCAGGCCCCGTGCGACGACGCGGTCTGTGGAATCCCAGAGAGTGGTTCCCGAGCATGGTGATGACTTCACTGCATCTGGGCATGGTACCAGAAACTCTGGGACCCCGCTTTGATAGTGTCGACTTTGTGCCCATGGACATACTCGCCGATGTCTTGACCGATCTCTCCATGGAGCCGACGCAACCACAGGAGACGCGGGGCGCGTCGGTCTACAATGTGCGCAACCCACACCTTACGCCGTGGGCCACGCTACTACCCGCAATCGCAATCGCTGGGCGTCCCGGTGACCTGAAGCCTTTAGAAGCAGTGTCACCCGCGACCTGGCTGACCAACTTGCGGACCAGGATGGAAGTGCAGGATGACGAAAGTATTGCGATAAAATATCCGGCAGGAAAGCTGATTGATTTCTTTAGCATGCTGTGGTCAGAGGAGACGAGCACAAGTGATGCCCATGCTGCAAATCATTCACAGGCGATGGTCGTTGAGAAGGCGCTATTGTCCAGCCCTGCTCTGCGCAGCCTAGAGCCTGTAAATTCTGAGTCGATGCGCAAGTGGGTGGACGAATGGGTCCAGTTCCAGCGCAAAGAGGCTACAAACAGCACTATAGATTAGTGCAGGCTGGCTCAACTCAACACCTAAGTACATTCCAGACAGTAATGTAGGCACCAGTTTATATATTTCACAGTAGTTCCCACAGAGTCTAATCCCCACGTAACCGCACAACTGGACCTTCGTACACTTTTCTACCATGAACCAAATAGTAGACTATTGCGATAGCTGCGACACCACCAAACATTACACAACCATAATTCATGGACTGTGGTGTTGGTTGGATTGTGACTGGAAACATGACAACCACTACTACAGCTGCCATGAAGAGAACGGAGACGGCATTCACTGGCATCGCTGATATGCCCATGTTGAATCGAGTTGGCGGCAAAGCTTGACCGCGGATTCGCTTGAATAGCACGCAACCAATGCTAATCATGTAGGAAAAGGCGCCTGCGCTTGACGTGAGACCGACGGAAGCGTTGAAAGCCGCGGAACTGCCCAAATTGAGCAGTGACAGAACGACGGTGATAAACAGGGAGGCCAAGATGGAATTGATGGGGACAGGTACACCAATATCGTGGACCTGTGATCAGAAATCAGTATTTCATCATACGCGCGATAGTGTACAATTATTATATCACCTTGTGGAACCATGAGGAGAAGGGAAGGCCGCCGTCCCGAGCAAAGGACCAAGCTTGTCGAGAGGCAGCAGCTTGGACACTGATTGCCGAGAGATAGGTCATGGTGATGCCGATGCACACCAGAGCTGTCGCACCCGTGGTGCTTCCGAGGCCCAGATAATATACTTGGATGGATATAAAGGGTGAAGGATTCTCCAGCACCATGTCAACAATGTCAGTGACACAGTATACCTATTGCCATTTAGTAAGACAGCTGCATCACGCACACCAGAATGAACCGTACGAATGTTATGATCGCAACCAAGCCCATTGCTCCGTTGAAGAAAATGGTCAAAAGCATGATGCGCGGAATGGTCCAAGAAGCATCTCGTATCTCCTCGGCCATGTGAGCGACACCATCGACACCGAAAAACGACGCCGTCGACGTGATGGAACCAATGATGCAAGCGGCACCCGTCGAAGACCAGCCACCGAAATTGGAGAACTCTGTAAATACATTGATTGTACTATTCTTCGGCACGAGTACCCAAAGTGGTACTACTGTCTAGATCAGCCATTAGTTCAGTCCGTATTTGTGGCAGTTGGCATTGCGCTTACTGCAATGAAGCCAAGCACGAAGAGGAACAAAATAATGGATGCTGTCAGAGGCAGCATTCTAGTCAAAAATATATTGACTATGGTAGCTGACACAGCTACGGCAATGGTAAGCAAAGTCTGGTGCCTGAGATTTTAGTCATGGTCAGAAGTTACTACTATTTACGTTAAGAGTTGGGATCGTTACCAGTTTTGAACCTCATATGAAGGATTGTTCGTCTCGACAAGCGCTAGTGTCAAGCACGACACAGCGTAGCAACAACTCGCCAGCGCTGCTTGCCATCCAAGAGCAACAAGCCAACCTGTGTAAATCATGGTCATTATTGGATGTGATTGAGATATGACAGTTGACAATTGATTATACCTGTAGTGTAACTCAAGATCTTTTGGCAGGATCGTGGCGCAAACTCAGAAACCCACTATGCCTCCAATTAGCCCGAACGTGTGCAAGCGCCTTGGCTATAAGTGGTATACGTACATGATACTGGCCGGCACTGCAATCCAATTTAGCATATTATCTATTAGTGGAAGACATAGAGAAAGAGATTCATTACCTCGATGGCGCCATGGAAGCCATATCACCCAATGAAGCGGCCACAGGAAACATCATGATCCAAACAAACACATACGACCATATCGTTCCCTAGCATAATCATAAGCCGCCAGTCTTTCTTGCCCTAGATCATTATCAAAGCATACCGCGAGACCGCCATTGATCAAGGAATATACCGCCAAGCCAATCACGGAAGGCCATGTCAGGACGTTGATTAGTGCAAAGCCCAATGTCGAAACTCTCTTGAAGGTCCGCTTCAGTTCTTGTCCTTGTCCCAGGCGGGACATGTCGGCCACATCATGCTTTGAGCTGTCAAGGACTATGCTTTTTTTGGTCGCCATGTCGGTAATCGCAAAGTCTGAAACTTATTTATTCTTGGTAATCAAGCAGATTCAATAGAATGCCATTGACAATACTATGTTCGACAAGATTGAGTGCCGATGTGTCGATTTACAATTGTCTGGGAATAGCGCACATAATACGCTACATTCTATCTATTTGGGGCATCCCGGTAGCGGGGTAGACACCCCAATTTCACCGGCCGGCGAACCGATCATGAAGTTTGCTGAAGAAGTCCCGTTTGTCTTCTGCATACATGTAGGTATCTAATCTAGATCCGGATACTCGAGCGTCGTCACATGATTCGTTAATATGGGAGCAAAGTTTAAAGTAGGCAATTGGCGTCGTGGTTCGCCGCGTGGTGCCGTGTGTGCTACCACACTATATGCATTAGAGAACCACAATGTCAGCGGATTGGGCACAGATGCGGCCTCGCTTGCGTCCTACATACACCCGCGATCGCTTCGATGGTATAATGACGCCGACCATGTTGGCCATGAAGGGAAGACTTGGCACGGATACTTCCTTACCCGGCTCGCATCTGTCTATACTGTCCCTTCGCTCCAGTCGCTTGCCGCCATTTCACTGCACTGCAAGTAAAGACAAGCCCAGCGCTTTGGGCCGGTGAAGACTCTTGGCGCATGCGAGTATACACATCCACAAATTCTAGCCCATGTCAAGCAGTGTGTCTGTGTCAATGGCATCACCCCTTCAACTGACAGCTGCAAAGGCGCCGCTTCACCCTACTTGACGCTGTAGGGTCGCATCAGTCTCCGCTCGCATCTGGCGATTGCTGAAGATTAGCATTGATTCGCGTTCTTCACCTCTAACGGGCACTAACCAGGACGCAGCAAATGTTTTCGCGTCATTCGAACCATTTGATTGCATTACAGCGGGATGCCGGAGGAAAAGACTTCACTTACCCGAGGCAACGTACACACTGAATGCCTGCCACTGCACCAAGTTACGCGTGGTCTTATCTGTACACGAAGTGAAAGCAAATTCCCAGTGTTACAATGATTTTCCTGCACCTCGTTCTCAGTCATATTCTCTTGGCGCTACATTTCGCCAGTGCAGCACCTCCTCTGTTCGACTCCGAAAAGCTGCAGTTAACAGCTAACGAAATTGAAAATGCCGGCAATCTCTCGCATTTATTCTCATTCGGTAGTGTCCGATATACACAAAGTCCACAGAGACCGTGCAAGGTGTATCCAGGCGATGAGGACTGGCCATCTCTGGAGGCATGGCAAGCCCTCAACAACATCACGGGCGGCCGCCTGTTGCGACCGGTACCAAAGGCAGCGTCGTGCTACCGCGGCCCCGAATTCAACCAGAGCAGATGTGCAACAATCTCTGTGAATTGGACGGATCCTGCCTCGCATTATGACGATCCGCTGGAAATGATGGCTCCCATGTATCAGGGACTTACTTGCATGCCGCCTACCATTCTGGACACCAAGGATTGCACCATGGGTGGATTTCCCCTCTATGTCGTCAACGCGACCAGCCCGTTGCACGTTCAGGCGGCGGTCAACTTCGCCCGCAATACTGGCATCCGGCTGGTCATTCGCAACACAGGTCACGATTATCTAGGCAAATCGGGCGGTGCTGGCTCTCTAAGCATTTGGACTCACCACATGAAAGATATCACATATATCCCAGAGTATACAACCCAAGATGGCAGCTACTCGGGGCCAGCTTTCAAGGCGGGCGCTGGAGTTCAAGCATTCGAGCTCTACAAGACTGCTCATGATAAAAGCCATGTAGTTGTCGGAGGGGATTGCTCGGTATGTCGATTGTGAGCAGACAAGATAATTCGCTAATGCTGACTTCAATAGACAATCGGCATCACAGGTGGCTACATTCATGGCGGCGGCCATAGTCCTCTTAGCTCGGTATACGGCACCGGATCTGATCAGGTCTTGGCCTTTGAAGTAGTCACCTCCGCCGGCCAATTTATCACTGCCGACGCCGGACAGAATCAGGACCTTTTCTGGGCACTTCGAGGAGGCGGGGGCAGTACTTTTGGAGTTACCATATCGGTCACCGTCAAGGCGTATCCGGACGTGCCGACGACTGTGTCCAAGTTCGCTTTCAGTACAGAAGACATGGACACTGAAACTTTTTGGAAGGGCGTCAGGTCATATTTTGATTATTTCGTTCCGAATGCAGACGCCGAGACGTACTCTTACTTCATGATCCTTCCAGATTATCCTCGTCAAGGCGCGACAACATTCGATTTGGTCGCCGCAGTGGCTCCGAACAAGACTGAAGAAGACTTTTTGACGCTTTTTGATCCGTGGCTCAGCAAATTACAAGCTCTCGGCATCACATTTGATCCTGGTGTCAAACGCTGGGACTCGTACTACGATGCATGGCTTCACACTTTTCCTGGTGAACCAGTAGGACACACCCACACTGCGATGGGCTCAAGGTTGTTCCCGAGAAGGAACTTTGTCGACCCAATACTACTAAACAAAACCTTCGAAGCCATCAAGGAGTCAATCGAGTCAGGTCACCAGATTTACGCATTCAATATGAAGAACGTCTCACCAGACAATGTCGACAATGCAGTAAACCCTGCATGGCGTGAAAATATCCTCTTCGCCATGCAGACAGTCACTTGGCCACTGAACGCGACGACGGCAGAGATACTGGACATACGAAGACAGTTCACTCATGGCGCCATGCAAAAATGGCGCGACATCACTCCAGGCGCTGGCAGCTATCTCGCAGAGGCGGACCGTCTCGAGCCCGACTTCCAGCAGAGTTTTTACGGGGACAAATATCCGCGCCTCTTGTATCTCAAGCGAAAGTACGATCCTCTGGATTTGTTTTATGCTGCGACAGCAATTGGTAGTGAGGATTGGCACGTTCGGGTGGAAGGCGGTCTCCCGGGCGAAAATGGACAATTGTGCCGAGACAAGTCGTTTGCGCCATTTCAACAGCAATTTGTATTTTGATGCTTCGATCACATGCGATCTCCGTCCACCTGTAACTAGCGCGTATTGCTCTTTTGTGACCGGTGTGACTTGATCCCTCATGGTGGCGCCTGCATCAGACTACGAATGTGGCAACTTGGCAAAACGATCACACTGCGATCAAGGGCCCAGTGCATACCCGAGCTGCGGCTCAGCTGCAAGAGCGACCCGACTTGAACAAATTTCTATGAGTGAAACAATCAATACCTGACTTGCCTCGGTATGCAATTCGGCCAGAAAAGTGAAATCGCCGAATGATATCTTAGGTTATACAGCGCTGCATCTAGGTTCAGGTACGGGTAGGGGCGGTCTTAGGTGCTGAGCACCAGTTCGGCCCGCGACTATCTATTGGTGATAGTGCAGTGTTTCTATATAAGGAATATTTGTCGACAGGTCAATACAGCTTCATGACCCTACTTCATGTCCAAGTCATTCAACCATGGCCATTGATTCCCCGTCTAGCACTACTATCAATATTCACTACAATGTGCGATTTCCGCAAAAACATCAAACCGACGTGCAACAAGATGATGAATGGTGCGAGCTCTTGACTGAAAACCGCATTCAGCGCATCCGCTTCCACGACTATGCTTTCATCTTCAATACTTCGGGATTGTACGAACAATTGTTCGTCGACAAGCTGAAATGCTGCTCTCATCGTACGGTGCCGGATCTCTTAAGCAAAGAAGTACATCGATTGCAGGGGGCACCTCTCAGCGCGATCGATTTGGGGGCCGGTAATGGGTTGGTGGGCGCACAGCTGCGGAAGCTCGGAGCCACCAGCTTGATCGGCTGCGATATTTTGCCCGAAGCCAAGCAAGCGGCTTTGCGAGATCAGCCAGGCGTTTATGATGACTACATTATTTGCGACTTGACTAATCTTTCCCACGAGCATTCGATCTTGTTGCAAAAAGCCGAGATCAACGTCTTGACCATCGTGGGAGCGCTTGGTTTTGGCGACATCCCAAAGGAAGCATTCTTGGCCGCTATCGGATTCGTGAAGGCGGGAGGTCTCATTGCTTTCAATCTGAAGGACCAATTCTACGGCACGGAAGACCAGAGTGGATTCTCCAAAACTATCAAAGAGGCTGTGACGAGTGGACAATTGGCGATTCTTTCCGAGCAGAAATATTGCCATAGGCTATCCGTCACTGGTCAGGAACTGTTTTATTATGCGTTTGTGGCCATCAAGCGTGCATAATCTTTCGACTGGATTGACTCCGGGTGAGATCAAAGTCGTTGTTTGCTCAAGGGAAGTCACCTGTCATCTACTCTGTTGAACACTATGATATTCAAGATGCCACTCCACCTCAAAGGGTTGGATTGTAATTCTTCAAGAACTCCTCTTCGGCTTCAGTGTTTGTCCGGCCCAGAACGGCATTCCTTGTGGGATATCGTCCAAACTTGTCCAACTGCTGGACATGTCTCTTTGCAGCTGCAATTCCCATGTCAACCCACTTGTGCTCCTCGTCGGTAGCGCATCTGGATTTCAAGATTTCGAAAAGACAACGGCCCGCAACGACCGTAATCAGGCTTTCCTGCTGGAGCAGGGGCATGTAGAATGCCGATGCTTGCATCACAGTGACCTGCTTGTCAAAGTCCCGAGCAATGGCCCTTGTCGAAGTCTCTACTGCCTTGGCGTCACCACTCAGGGCGTCTGGCGTGCCGCGAAAGAGGTTCCTCGAGAACTGGTCCAGCATCACCACCAGGGCGAGACTCCCTTCCGGCTGAGTCGTCCAATCGTCCAGCTCGCTACCGCGTGCTTTCAGGACCAGCTCGCCAAATTGGGATTTCAGCTCCTCGTCAAGACCCTTGGGAGCAATGATCCATTCCACCGGGTTGCGGATGAACCAAAAGTTTACAATGCGCGTGATGTCTGGATTCATGGCAGGCGGGATCGAAGAAAAGCTGCGAGAATAAATGGCCGAGGCGAAGGTTTGGACTCTGAATAGCTGAGTATGTGAATAATGGGGTCTAATGACTGATCAGAGAATCTCAACTCACCTTGCTTAATGAATGCCTGATCAACATTACGTTTTGATTCATTGGAGCGGGCGGGCTTACAAATGGCTGGCGTGGAACGCTGTAGCCTGTACCTAGACTGACCATGTTGGTTCAGTACCCCGCTTCCGACGGCGTAGCGTTGGTGAGATTCATAGCACCAACTCACCAACTGCATTAATCCACTAGATTACCACGCTGTGAGGCAAAGGATGTCAGCCAGCCAGGTGTATCTTTTTCGATATCCAGTCATTGCTGATTGAACCATTCATAACACATCACGGATACTCAAGCATTGCTCATCGCATCTGCCCTCGGTGATCTCTTTACCATCCCCAACCCACGATGGACCACGGCAGTACTCTATCCATGTTGGTAGCTGCCATCGCCACTTATTATGTATCGCTAGTGTTGTATCGTCTGTATTTCCATCCTTTGGCTCTCTTTCCAGGTCCGAGACTCGCTGCAATTTCACGATGGTACGAGGCATACTACGACGTGGCCCTGAGTGGACAATATACACGAAAGATTGCAGATTTGCACAGAATATATGGTAATATATTCGTCTAAAACACTTGTAGTGCTCAACTGCATTAATAGCAGATTTGATTCTCACTTTTCACAGGTCCAATTATTCGTATCAGCCCGCATGAACTTCATGTCCACGACCCGGCATTCTTCGGGACGCTATATCGCATGGACGGGCGATGGGACAAGTATACGTGGACGTACGATGCATTTGGTGCCAAATCTTCCACAGTTTTTGGTTCAGGTGCGTGCATGACTCCTCCGCAGGTTCCGCCTCTAACGGACGGGTTGTTTCTTAGATCACGATCTCCATAAGAACCACCGCCGTGCCATTGCCCCTTTCTTTGCTAAGCCTAAAGTTCTTGCCCGTCAAGAACTGCTTCGGAAAAATGTTGAGAAACTTTCGCTTCGCATCGAGAAACTCGCTGGAAATATCTTCAATCTTGGGGCAGCTATCAGCGCTTTCACGCGCGATACTATCAATGAGTTCGTAGTTGGCAAAAGCTATAATGAACTAGACATTGAAGATTTCAATGTCGCACTTTCTGTCGCGTCTCAGGGAGCTGGCGTATTCTGGCGGACCACAAAGCATGTACGCTGGTTCGGCCCAATGATGAGAGCAATGCCAATTGATTGGGCAATGAAGATGGCAGACGACGGCACCAAAGCATTCCTCCGTTATGTTCAGGTCAGTACGCTGCAAATGAGATTCAGGTCTTATTTCTTCCGCTTCAATTCTTTCTAGATAATAATTGCCTTCAACAGAACTCGGAACAAGACACGCGAGAATCTCTCGCCGCTGCAAGATCCTCGGACCCGGACAGTCAGGTGCAAGGCTCCATGGTCCACGAGATGATACACTCTGCTCTCCCATCTTCTGAGAAAACTTTTGACCATATCTTCGAGGAAGTAGCGACTGTGACAAGTGCAGGATTCGAGACCACAGCCAACGTTTTGAGGCTGATTCTCTTTCACATCTACGCCAACAATGATATTCTTCAAAGGCTCAGAGAAGAGCTTTCTTCCCTCCACCCTGTAACTTCCGAAACAATCCCACTCAAGCAGCTTGAACAATTACCATACTTTACAGCAGTCAACAAAGAAGGTCTGCGTCTAAGTCCTGGAATCGCCTCAAGAATGGCTCGCATTACGGATCGAGATCTAGTTTACAATGACTGGCGCATTCCTGCTGGAACACCGATTGGAATGACTACAATCCTGTTGCATACTGACCCAAGATTATATACTGACCCAATGTGCTTCAACCCTGATCGGTGGATGGAATCCATGGCAGCCCGAAGTCCTGATGCGGTGTTCGCCCCTTTTTCAAGCGGGACGAGGACCTGCCTTGGCATGCAGTAAGTCCTTAACATCCCCATTTGGGTGCGGTTTCATTGACCTGAGGACTCTTCAAGTCTGGCGTGGGCCGAGATGTACCTTGTCATCGCCGATTTAGTGCAGAAATTCAACTTCACTATCAAAAATGCCGCAGCCGGTGATTTCGAGTTGGAGATGGACAATTTTGGAATTGGTACCAAGGCTGGATGCAACTTGACGGTTCTTGCGACCTTACGCGAGGAATGATGGTTTGTTATCAAGTCGGTATTGACGACAGTTATCTAGGAACCTTAGCTGGTGAGTTATCATTGAATGAAAAGAACCTGATTTTGAGAGCCTCGCAGGTTCTCAGTTCGTCGGATATGGTTATGTTATTCATTGTTGATGATTGAAAACGTTATCAAGTAAATTATTGCTGTCTATTTGGAAATGTTATTCACTAGTTCATCTTGACAAAGTTTAAAACTTACGGACTCCTGCCCACTGTCAAAGGTTTCCGTCAAGCCAATCGCTCAATTGCCTTCATTCTCGCAGTCTACCAACTCGAAGATCTATGCCACTTCGCACTGCGTCTATCGTCAACAACTACCATGAAGGTAGCTACGATCATAAACTACCTCTCGAGAGTGGCTTTCTCCTCTACAGACAATTTAGCCGCGAGAACAGATGTAGCGGTGCCACGAGAAGAGGATGTCCAGTCAATTCTCGTTTCGCTATCGACGTTGCTTGCTTCAGTCGGCCACACTGTCAAGTACCTCACAGACGACCCGACGTGGATTGAACATGACTTGGAAAGGCTGATCAGTATAATGGACTCGGCTTCGACTCTTGTCGAAAGTTTTGCGGGCACCATCACCCCAAATGATCTTGTCACCATCAAAGATACGGGAGACACACTCTTGGACGATCTGGCTATCAAAAGAGCGCTTTTTGCGCGGTCGAATATGGAAAGGAGTGTCGGCCATACCAGTAATGGACTCAGAACGCTCCTCGAGGCCATGACTACTAAGCTTCCAAAGCCTCCGGCGTTGGCAAAGGATGGTACATCCTCACTCAGCGACGGCGCCTACAAACTCGGAGAGATACTAGAACCAGTGTTATTCAGTGCTCGCAACTTCTCAAATGTGTTTCCGGCATTCGTCAATGGAGATGCAAACACTGTGGCCCAAGCAAACCTTGTCGCCATGCACGCCAACCACACCAAAGAAAACCTGGAACAAGGTGTTGTTACGATTGATCCGGTTGTCGGGAATGTAACCAAGGATGAAGTCATACACATTGAAAATGTCTCTGTCGGACTATTTAATGCAACGAGGGACTCTCTGAACCTGACACAATACGCACAGGATCCACCATTATTCACGGCAGATATGTGTAACACGTTCCACTGGATCGCAATTAATTTCCACAGCTTTTTCCCCCCATTTATCACAAAGCTTGCTTCGCTGCAAAAGACGAATGATGTGCCGGAAGCCTTATGGGTGAACCTCATGGCTGGACTGACCAGTCAGTCGAATGGTATAACCATTGCTTGGAATCAAACGGCAATCAGGTGTTACGAAATCCTAATGGGCGGGGCAGGAACCACGACGTTGACATCGATCCTCACGACCACGACGACGCCGCCGACCCTGATCACCACGACGGCGGCAGGCCTGCCTGGTGTCATTGTGGTGAGCGTCATTAATACCGTCACGGGGCCGTGTACCTGCGCGAGTACTGCCCCGCCCATGACGCCGACCATGGATTCTGTGACCACCGTCACAACTACCTTCATGGGCGCGGTACCTGGCGATACGATTACCACCATGGCGCCCGTGGTTACGGCGGGGCCTATTCATGCAGACCTTCCTGATACCACGGTGGTAAGCGTTTTCGACACTGTCACGGTTCCTTGTATCTGTGCAATTAGTACATCAACAAGTACTGGAAAACCCTCAAAGCACTCTACGACACTGACAAGTACTACAACTACCGAAGACACCCCGTCTGCCTCGCCCACGGATGACCCTAATGGCGCGGTGGCCAATGTTGCTGTCCCCATGGGGCTGATGGCGGGGATGTTCATCTTCCTTTCATTATAACCTAGTTTCCTAGTCATGTCTTATGGGCAAGCTTCTTTGAAATATGTATTTCTATCATCAAACTCTCACTATCCGCTTCACGTTTAATATCATATCTTAGCCCATGATGTTCATGGAGCTAGTGTGTTATGGTGGTATATGTATGAATTAGTCCAGGGTTGTATGCGAGTATATCAGAGACCGGAGCTGATACCGACACAAGCTCATCCAGGATTCTATGCAAGCACGCAGGAGGGTTCATCCATCACCAGGAGTAAACAGGCAATAGTAAAATCATATTCGATGGTACTTCGTCTGACAGTCTCTAATATGAGGCAATAGCAAGACCTCAGTTTAGAATGGAAAGTCATTTAACTTTGTTGTGTAGATATTGAATTGCTTTTGTCCATTATTTCCGCAAAGGATAATGCGAATAAAATGATTTGGGCAATCGCCAGCTGTAACGTGCTGAATGGAGTCCTTAAACGTTTATAAATTAATACTGAGAGATATCTGTCGCGACTTTTTCAAGAACCCAACCTGTCGCCATCCGCCCAGCCTCCAAATCGATGGAAGCAAATCAGAGACTCCAGTATATTTGCAAATATGTGAATCAGCGCCACCAAACGTGAATAACCCGGCGTGAATGACACCCATTCCCCATGTTGACGTCTATTCACAAATTATGATGGTTTCGGTATAAAGCTTGAGCTCTTCGGTGGTTCCAGCGTCACAATCAAAGAATTAATGGCCCCTTTTTTTCTCCCAGACGCTTGTGGCATCTTACATTTACAGCAACTGCCCCTTTACTAGTTACCACGAGTCACAATGAGGGCAACCGTGACACTATATGGCCTCGCCATGGTGGTCAGCGCCGTCACAGAAGCAGCTACTTGGAATTCCCACGCTATAGTATTCCGACAGGAAAGAACCCACCCACAATTCGCATCACTTGGGTTGTCCTTTGCTTCAGTCGACGAATCGGTTAAAATGTTGGCCGGCGATGCGATAGAATTGCTACCTGCCTTGGAAGACTTGAATCGTGCAATTGACTCGGCTCTCATCTCGGCTCAGGGATTCGCCGAGAGCTTTGACGAGAGCGATATTGCGTTCATAAACCACACCGGGAGTGCCCTACTCACCAGTCTAGAGACTAAAAGTGTATTCTTTCTGCATTCGAGTTTGCAAGAAAGCATCAGAAATACCAAGACTGGTTTTGACACACTCTTTTGCGCCATATCTGAGAGGCTCTCTGAGCGCTCTATCTTGCCAAGGGATGGCGAAGATGAAGGGGGAGCGGCTCTTGTACGGATTATAGAGCCAATAGATGTGTTATTCCGCACTTTCGCAGCACGCTATCAGTCCTTCATGAGCGGTAAAAAGAACAACGAACTCCAGTCACAACTTGTTCGTCAATCGGCAAGTGACTTGTTCGCTGAGCTGGCCAAAGCCAACCTCACCTACATCCCTCCAGTTACTGGGAACATTACTATTCCTCAGATCACTCAGATTGCAGGAATCTACCAGGGCATGATGAATGCCGCATCAGATCTCTTGGGCGACAATATGTACATGGCGCAGCCACAGTATCTGAACGCAACACTCTGCCAGTCACTGACTAGTAACTGGAAAACTCTCGAGGAGTTCTTCGTCACCATGTACACAAAGTGGGGAAAGCTCAAGAAGGACTTTGACGACCAGGACTGGCTTGCGGCCAAGTTCAAAGCAAAGACGGAGAATTTGGCCACCTTGGGGGACTCTCTGTGCAACATCATGAACAGAACGGCGGAGAATTGTCATGACCACCTAAGCCCTCCTGGCGCTGACAACAACGTGTGGCCGACGGGTCCAACTCCCCTTCCTGGAGTCGTCATGACGACGATAGTCGAGACTGTCACGGAGCCTTGTGCTTGTACGACTAGCTCGGACGCAGCCACCACCAAACACAGGAAGACGAGTGAATCGACAACTACAACTACAACAAGCTCGCCGACAGACACGAAGCCACCTAAAAGCGTCACGGTCAGCGTCACCAGCACTACGACGATTGCTTGTATCTGTGAGACTCGGTCAAGGCGTACACAGCCATCAGCCACTTCCATCACCTCCACCACTACAGCAGTTGAGACGCCATCTTCTTCAGCCACTGGTGGCCTGAGCGATAATATGGCCAAGGCTGTTGGACCTCTGGGTTTGCTGGCTGGGTTGTTTTTCTTTTTTCTCTGAACATTTCTTTCTGGGAATGTTCAACAAGGATATTTCTTTGATGATTTATAATCTCTTTTAGCGAAATACTTCTTACTTCTACCAAGTTTCCTGCAAACATGGACACCTACAGGCTTCCATTTTTCATTATATATGTATGACTAGATGATAGCAAAATATCTGTGTAACATCATCATATCATCATCATGCGATGCAGACACTCATTGCATTGAACGAGCGGATTGCAATATTCAGGACTGCCCGCTAATGGCTGGCATCTTGCCAATCCACTCATCAGCTTTGCCCTCGGCAGTATCGACCAGCCATCTCGTCAGAAGCGCCCGCTTGACCGACGACGACCAGCCCTTTTCGCCAATCCACCCGGCAGAAGCCCGGCCGCTCTCCCGGTCCCGCCTCCAGCTCTCCTCGTCGGGTTCGCCGGGGATGTGTGCAATGCGGAATACCGTCCAGTCAAGATCCGCGGCGTCGTGGTCAAAGGCGTCGGCGAGGTTCAAGATGTTTCGGTAAATGGCACCGGCGAATAGTCGCATGAAGCCCAGGACCATGAATTGGAAGGCCGTCCAATGGTCCTCGTCGCGCTGGATCGATATTGTGCCCATTGCGAGAATGCGCCGTACTCCATGTTGTCGCATGAGAGGGAATATGGAGTTTTTGTACATGTCGGCATAGAGTGAGGGTTCGATATTACGATCGCTGATCTGTGGGCCCAACAGCGACAGGACCGTCGATGAGCGTGACATGGCTGTCGACAGTGTTTTCTGGTCGCTGATTTCGCCTTTGATAACCTGAATCGATGTTATTAGAATCTTCTCATATTATGCTCAGACAGTGAATCGATAAAAGGATAAGCAAAAGAGCGAAGAAAGTGCGTAACGGTGATCATGTACCTCGAGTAGTGGGTGATTGGCCAAGTCCGCTGGCAGCTTCGCGGGATTGCGGGCGTATACAATCGCTGCGTGGTTGCGAAGTACAAGCTCTCGCAGCAGACATATTCCAGCAGGTCCCGTACCCCCAAACACCAAAATCTTGTCTCCTGCCATGGTAAAAAATTTTTTTTCTCTTTACTTTTCAAATCTATGAGAATATGATCATGCAAAATAAACACATGGTTACCGGAATCACTATATATCCTTTGTCTTTCGGTTCTCGCCGTAATTTGCTACATGAAATGATCCCCACCTGTACTATACTATGCCTAGCGCTATTAGTCGGTTTTCCAGCGCCCAGAAACTATCGCGCGCGGAATGCAATCTGCGCGCGATGTTCAACGAGTCTCAGGGTCATTCATCATTAAACTCTCAAGTAAATACATTAATCATCCCGCCCAGATCACATATCGCGCGCAATACGTAAAGACATTAGTAAAGCTCCCATCTCGCTGAGCCAGCTTTGTGATCAACCAATGCCGAAAAAGAAGCCTGAGAATTGCTGGACATGCCGGCTACGCCGCAAGAAATGCGACGGAACGCAGCCCACATGTCGAGTCTGCGCCAACCTAGACATCTCTTGTCACTACAGCGAGACTCAACCAGAGTGGATGGATGGCGGCCCAAGACAACAGGCAGAAGCTCAGCGCAAAAAGTCCGAGGTCAAATTAGGCGCAGACCGCCGGCGAAAAGAAAAGATTGTCCAGCGCCTGCAGTCCGAATTAATCACCGACTCGGGTCGTGATGATTTGCTTCACTTGACAATCGGCGCAACGCCAGCCCCGAACCCAGGATCTCGGGGCTCTCTACACTTCTCTTCAACCTCGGAAACCACATCGCCAGGAGTGGATACTCCAGATATTTGGCAGTTACATCGAGATCCCAACTATGACATTGGGTTGGTAGTCGCGTTCATGGATCATATTTTTCCCATCCTGTTTCCCTTCTACCAACCTTCTGTGCTGGAAGGCGGTCGCATGTGGCTTTTGGCAGTCATCATGAGAGACAAGGCGTTCCGTCTTCATACGAATGCCTTGACTTCTTACCTAATGTCTGTCATTCCGTGCCGCTCAGAGTCCATCACAAATTTGTGTAAGCTGTATGCATTGGAAGGTGCGCAACGTCACAGGGACCTTGCAATTACTCATCTCCAAGGTGATCTCTCGAATTTGATCGCGAGCGGCATACACGATAACATGTCGGAGACGGCAACGCTACTCACCAACATGGTCAACGTGCTCGACTTGGAAAGAACCTTGGCGGATGGGGACGAGTGGCAAATCCACCTTGATGCTGCTCTGAACCTTGTTCGGGATCTGCTGCAGAATGAGACTGGCTTGCAAGGCTCAAATTGGCCTCTGGTTTTGAGTCGACTTTCTGATCACTCCAAGCCAGCCGGGTTCGACATGTGGAGCGCCGAACAGGCTGCCTTTCGTTTCTCCGTCGCGAAACTGGTTGTTTTCGATATTGTCACCAGCAGCTCTTTGGGACGTGCCCCAGCTTTATTGACTCATCATCAAGAACTTCTCCGCGGCGATCGAGACGTGGCGGACAGAAACCCTCTGCAGTTGTCTGATGTGAGCGGTTGCCAAAACTGGGTCATGTGCCTTTTGGGGGAAGTTATCGCCCTTGATGCCTGGAAGAAGGGCCGAGAGAAGGCACAAACCCTATGCAGGTCACACCTACTTCTTCGTGGAGAGGGTATCTGTAGCAGACTCAACGATGGTCTTGCGCAGCTTGACAAGTCCCCAGCATCTCTGGAGAATGTTACAACGTTGGATTCTTTGACATCCAGGTCGCCGCCGCCGCCATGTACTGTGACCAAGCTCTGGGCACATGCCACTTTGGCGTACCTGCATATTGTTCTGTATAGCTGGCAGCCATCTAAGCAAAAGGTGCGCCATTCAGTCACTCGGGCCACTGAGCTTATACAGCAGTTATCTTCATGGCCTCTCCATCTGCGGGCACAATCCTGGCCCATATGCGTCGTGGGCTGTCTCGCTTCTGAGGAGCAACGACCATTCTACCGAAGCTTGACGGGAACCTTGGGTGCGCTGGCCGACTTTGGATCGATGCAGCTGGTGAAGAGAATTTGGAATAAGGTGTGGGTACAAAAACAAGATGATCCTCGGACAGATGCGGCAACATGTCTAGAGAATGATGGTCATAAAGTATTCTTGGTCTAAGCTTATTAAAAAGTCACAATGTTGAAACGGATTTGCCGAAGTTTCCCCCACTAAAGAGCTCAATCAATAGAGCAAGTGGCTTGGTGATGTTATTATATATTCTAGGTTTCAAATTGTTCATCTTATTTCACAACCTTGGGGAAGTAACCTTTTTCCTGACCACCGATTCGGCCTCCAAGGAAGGTAGGTAGAGATGGCAGGTGCGAATCTAGTGCTGGAAGAGGAGTAAAATAAACAACGTTCACGGCTGTAGCTGGACCCTCTCTCGGTAGCATCAATAATACCACTCCTCTTTGTTCTTGGAATCAGTTTTCCAACTGGGTCGTGCCCAGCGAGTATCTGGTAGATCCAACCCGCCTGCATACCTTAGCTCGACCAATGCATGAGGAAAAGTCCCCTGCCTAAAGACCGTGAAGCGAAGTGACTGGAAATATTGAGATTCCTTCTCATTCCTTGTTTCTCTCTTTCTCCTATTCTTTTGCGTGTGGTTCTACGCTCAGCTCTGCATCTTAGCCGGCTTCACTCCACCGTACCAGCGCGCAGACAGACAGCGACAAGGAGAGCATGTAGAAAGGCATACAAGAATCATACGTTGCAGCATCCCTAGCAACTATGGAATCAACAATCCACACAATCAACAGACCAGGAATATCGAGACTGAAGCACACTCGACTATATCCTCATACATTCTACAGGATGAGTAGATGGCTTTCGTTCTTTACAATACTGTACGTAATAAGCGTAGTGCACATCACGCTCCCTCCCATCCTCGCGATGTCCTCTCGTTCGCTTTTCTTCATCTCCTCTGCCTTATTGTTTTCTCAATTCATTTCTGTTCTTCTCTCGAGCGAATAGGATGAAGAGCTGACACCCCTGGGTCCCAAAGGTTCGGGCTTTTGCTCCTCCTCAACAATCTGGTGGCCCCCGTCCTCGCCATGCCGGTCCCAGAGGACGGAAATTATTGGGGTGACCTGGAAAAGCAAGGCTGGGATCACCATGTTCCTGTCGCGCTTCCAGAAAATGCCACGGCGGAGCAAATAAAGTTCCAGCCAGTGCTCGACTTTGACAAGGACGGGTGCTATAATGCGCCAGCCATTGATGCGGAGGGGAACGTAAACCATGGTATGCATCACGATAAAACGTGGGCCAATGGTAGGTTCTCCCAAATCTAGCCTACAGCCAGCCTGGAGGTGTGGCCTGGTGAGCTTATTCAGGAGCTAATCAAGTGAGTATGATAGACCGATGCCGCGATCCATATTATCTCGACAACAACAATGTATATGTGCGGACAAAGTGCAACAACAATTGGTGCGCGCACATGTATGCCTACTACTTTGAGAAAGATGTGGCTGTACAAAAGATCTTAGATTGGGGCGGCAGTAGACATGATTGGGAAAGCGTTATCGTATTCGTCCCCGTGAACTCGTCTGATGTCAAGCAGGTCGCAGTCTCTGAGGAGTTCAACTACATGGTCCGAGTGGGTGACTTGACACCGTTTGAAAACAACACCCACCCAAAGGTCGTATACCACAAGAACGGAGGTTCAATACACTCCTTCCGGTTCGCACAACCATACGACGACAGCCAAGGAGTCGAAAATGACAAGGGCGTTTGGTACCGTGGCCCCCTCGTCGACTACGACACTGGCTTCCCGAGCGTCGAAGTCCGAGACAAGTTGATGAAGGCCGACTTCTGGCACAAGCACAACGTCGTTCCCATCCGACCGTGGACATTTGAGACGTATCTCGCAAAGGCCATCGATCGGGCCCACGGCAAGAAGATGGAAAACTTCCAAAAGGAGTTCAACCGGGACTTCTTCTTCCCCAAGGAGCCGAATAAGGAGTTCTGCAATGTCTTGAACCTCCCGCTCACATTCCCGATAGAGTATTATGAACGGCCCTGCTCCAATAATGATCCGGGATTCTGGGAATGGATCAAGCGCTTTTTCGAAGGGACGGAACCAAAGGGACTTTTCAAAGAGAGACCTTCGAAAGACGGAGAGTGAAATCATAGATAATTACTTCTGATTTCGTTGCCCTTGATTTGTATTGACCACTGGAGCCCAAATCGACCAATGCGGCCAGTTATTCTTTGTACCTATTAGTCTACTTAGTGTACATACCCCATTCCTAATATATTCCGTATGCGCCTGCGGTCACGAAAGAAACGTCAAAAGAATGTGCAAAGCCTCTCATGAGATTCGTTTCACACATACAATTGCTCAAAAAGCTTTACACACTACTTCATCGTAGATTATGTATAGATACTGACACATCCACAACAACCCACATTGCTAGGAAATACCACTGCTACGCTTCATGTTGGCTCGCAACTCGTCACCACAACCAACATTGCTGACCATCGAAAGGTGGCAGAAGTGCAGGGGTGTCATCTGCATGGGACCGTTTCCAGTCGCACAGTCTCTCCAAAAGGGACTACCTATGTACTAGCCGCATAAGTTTTCAGATAACCGTATACGCTCTTGCAGCTGACATTGCTCTTGGCATTCGGACGCTATACGCCGATTTCTCATCAGATCATACTACTCGAGTACACGAAAGGGTGACGACATTCCGCAGACTCGTAGGGATTTGCAAAATATAAGAGCAATGGTCAGCACTACCAATACCATGATGGAGAGAATGATAATCTCATAACATTCCTCGAACACCACGATGGTGGACAACAGCAGCCCCCTTATCATGGTCGCCATCCTGGCAACCGTATTTCTAGCTTCGTACTCCATCTATGCCATCTACCTCCACCCGCTCCGAGACTTTCCCGGCCCCAAACTGTCCGCCGTGACGCGCATCCCCTACTGGATCGTCTGTCTGCGCGGGAACCAGGTCCGACACCTCGTCAAGCTCCACGAGCAGTACGGCCCCGTGGTCCGCTTCGCGCCCGACGACCTGAGCTACGCCGACGGCCGCGCCTGGAAGGACATTGCCGGCGGCGCGCAAAAGGTTGGCAGCAGGCAGCAAAAAGAAAACCCAAAAGAGGTCGGGTTCCACGCGCCCTCGTGCAACGGCACGCCCAACCTCGTAACAGAGAACGACCCGGAGCGCCACGCGGCCATTCGCCGGGTCTTCTCGCCGGCATTCTCGGAAAGGGCCCTCAAGGCGCAGGAGCCGCTGTTCCACAAGTACGCGGATCTGATGGTGAAAAAGGGCGGCGCGGCGGGGACTATCAACGTGACGGAGCTTCTCAACTGGGCGACCTTTGACATCATGGCCGACTTGGCGTTTGGGGAGTCCCTTGGGCTCTTGGAGAAGGGCGCGTACTCTTCGTGGATTGCCATCGTGTTCAACGCGGTCAGAGTAAGGTGATCTCTAGCAGGTATTACTGAATAGTCCAGTCGAGCTGATTGAATTTGTCAAGGTTCTCCCGTTTGTGCAAATGATATCCTTCTACCCGCTGCTCAAGAAACTCTACGATGCTCTGGAACCCAAATCCGTCCTGGCGATGCGTTTAGACCACTTCAACCACACGGTGGAGCGAGTCGATAAGCGCCTGCGAGAAGGGTCGGAGAGACCTGACCTCTGGAACTTGGTCGAGGAGACCAACGTGCTTACGGTAAAGGAGATGCATACCAATGCGGAGCTGTTCATGCTCGCGGGCACAGAGACTACAGGTAGGGAACGGCAGAAAAGGTTTTCGAGTCACGCCATGATACATGACTGATATACTTGCCAAACAGCTTCACTTTTGACGGGCCTCACATATCACCTCCTCGCGAACCCTGAAAAAATGAAAGTCTTGAACGACGAGATTCGCAGTCGATTCGAGAACTATCAGGATATCACGTTTGAAGCACTTGCGCAACTAGACTATCTGAATGCATGTACGTTGGCTCTTGACTCAAAAGGCATAGAGATTCATCTTTTCCTGACATGAATTCCACAGGCATACGAGAAGGGCTGAGAGTGTACCCATCGATTCCATCTGGTATCCCTCGCGTGGTAGCGGACGGCAGTAATGTCATACTGGGGAAGTACGTCCCTGGAGGCACTCGTGTGTCGGTGCATCAAACGGCAACCTATCGCTCGCCTGCAAACTTCAAGTAACGTATCTCCCTTGCAACTACAAATCATGGAATCCTCGAGTGTTTGTTCTGACCAAAAGTCTTTTCACGAGCGTCAGGAACCCCAATGATTTCGTGCCGGAACGCTGGCTCGGTGATCCAGAGTACAGTCATGACAAACGAGATGCGCACCAACCCTTTTCGGTGGGACCCAGAAACTGTCTGGGCATGAACATGGCATGGCACGAGATGAGACTTTTGCTGGCAAAGCTATTGTACAGTTTTGAGATCCGATCCGACGTTGGCCCGGAGTGGATGGAGCAGAATGTTTACGTTATCTGGGACCGTAAGCCATTGGTCTGCCAACTGTCGCCAGCTTCGACATGATGATACTAGGCAGTCTGGTGAAGGCCGAAATCGATTGCTTTAATTACTGGGCAGAAAACAAAATGGAGCATGGAGTGCGTTTATACTCGTATTGAGCATCTGTATCTTCCAAGTCTCGTCAGGAGCGTCTGATTGCGACTTGGTATCTTGATGTATGTAACGAGTGTAAACAACGCACATCGCCAAGCCCGGGTGGTTCGCTATTGCGTGAGACTGGGTACAGGGCTTGCTACGATGTCATTTTAACTGCCGCTGGCCTGTGCTCAAAGAGTATAGCAATGCTGGCTCGTACTCGCAGTGGAGCAGTGATTGAGGTAATTGTCAAATGTCCTTTTGCTTGACGTAGGTAGAGGATCAGGTTTCTTTGCAGACCGACTCAAAAACATCTGCAACGAGTCAGTCCAATGCCAGCCTTCCTGAGGAGCCGCTATTGCCAAGAAAGCTCAACGGCAACGGCGCGTGTTACTCTCGCGGTGAAAGAGGTCCTTTTCGAGTCAGGAGCGTTCCACATCCAGCGTATAGAAAGTCGTCGGACTACAAAATGACGAAAGTGGTTAAGTTGGGAGTATACGGCGGTATGGTGTTATCGGAATGGTAAAGTTTGACATCTGAAACTCGTGCAAACATGATATAGTCAGTCGTTACTATATCTAGGGCTGGTCAGATGTGCAAAAATGGTGTTGTTTAGCAAGGTCAGGCGCGTGGTTGATTGGGAACGCAAAGGGCTCTTATCGGTGTCGTGCTTTTGACATGAGAGCTTGTGACTATGCTTATCTCTTCGCTCCTCGTCGGCGGCATGCCAGCAGACCAGCCTGACCAGCTACCGCCTACCTGACCCCCTTAAAGCCCACCCAGTAGAGGTCAGGCGCCCGAGACGAGAGCCAACCAACCAGCTCCTTTTGTCCCCGTCGTAACTGGCTGCTGGCAGCTTGTGGACGGCAGCCAGTAGTAACGACCTAACTTGCACTTGCCGTTAGCATTAGGGATTTCACGGGATTTTTTGTCCGAGCCTTTTGGCGCACTGAAGAGTCGCCGCTGGCTTTGTGGAGAAGTGCTGATCGTCAGTCTTATGGTAACAGAAAAGCGGAGAGAACCCTGCTTCCGAGGATCCGTCCGTAACTGGCTGGCTGGCTGGCTGGTGCACAGTAAAGGGTCTCGCTCGCGTGGGAGGGGTCAAGTAAGGCGGGCGAGAAACACCCATGGATCTGGTGAGGGGTCGGCTGCAGTTGGAGGAACAAAATGCTACATCAAAAAATATCACCGTCAAAAGAGCGCACTTGGGCATAATCAAGAGTAATGACCGCAACAAAGCTCTGTGAATCTTGCAAAGAACCTCGAGATGGTGGTGTAAGAGCTTGTAGGTTGTGCCCCGAGTGCCCTCTATTCCCTCGAATTCCAGTCATGTTCTTCTGGAAGCTGCAGGTGGTGCCACAATAGTGGGTGAGCCGGCTGGTAGGCAAGGCATAAATGGGTGGCAGCTTCGGAGAGATGGTGGGGTCGGCCCTGGATCTAACCGTATCTCGTGTAGTGCAAAGCACAGTTTCCCGTGGCGCCGACATGTATGAAGGGACCGTTGATCTTTTGGTACTCGTCTGTCGTGTGCAGAGACGAATTATACCTAGCAAGCCGGACATGGTCGGCGGGCGCGCTCCTTTTCACTTTTAGTGTCGACAGCTAAACTGCTATGCGCGCGTTTTTTCAACAAGTTACAGCACAAGTATACCATGTACATTTGACCGCCGAGTCCAGCCCAGCGGCACAGCGGTGAGATTGAAATCTGGAGTTTCTAGCACCGGGACTGCGTTCCGCCTCGGTAGTATCTTCGACGAGTTACTGCTACAGGCAAAAACAGTGCGCAGGTACATAGTATTGGCTCGCGTTGCCTTACCCAACTGGCTGGTTCTTTAGACTAATCGCTCAGGTAATAACTTGTTACAGTGGCACAAAGCTGACCTCTGCGCCATTTGTTTCTTCCTCCAAGCAATGAAGCAGGAGGTGGCGGACTTTTGGCATGATCGGTAACAAATGTGCCCAAGTAGGTAATACCCTGTCTCGACCGTAAGCCAGCCATAATTAGAAAGACTTCAAGCTGTTTGGCTGTTTGGCTGCTTGTCTCAAAGTGATCTCTCAATTATATGCAGTCAGATATGGTCAGAGCTTCTGCTGACTTGCCACGAAGGTTGATCGTCTCAACCTGCATCAAATTGATCCATAGATATATGTACACACTTCTATCTGCAGGTAGCGGGCAAGCATCGAGTTCTTGCAGTACTAGCAATTAGTGAATGTTCTGATGTCCAGCTGCACCTTGTCCAGTGCCTGGTGCACCCAACCAACCTTGGCGAATCACCCGAATATCCAGCGAGCAGACGACCACCCCAAAGAATTATTTGGAGAATCAAGAGGCGACATCTGCATTCAATGATTGGAGATGGCCTCTATTTCCGGTTAGTCCGCCACCACATCCAATCCTCAGCTCGCACCCGCCGACCCAAAGCGACAAGGAGCAGCGAGTGCAACAGGGATGGGGTAGGTGTGGAGAGGCGCTGCCAAGAGATCCAGGGTCTTGCGGTTCGGCGGGCCAAAGTCAAGCGGACACTGAATTGGTGGGATGGGTGCAGTGGATTCTGTGGGTTGGGGGTGGGACAGGCGGGCTCGTGTCTCAATGCTACGCTAAGTTCAAGAGTAAAAGGTCGAAGTGAAAGTATCCCCTCGTTACTGATAAGAAAGTCGTTGGTCACGGTCAGCTGCGACAGAACAGACGAGACTTGGTGTATTGATAGAAAGACAAGGCTATGGACAATCTTTTTTAGGGGTCCAGTTCTTCCTTTTGGACCTTTTTTTCTTTTTCCTCGCTTGCTTTTCAACTCGATTGTTCAAGACGTCTGGCCTGCATTTATACTTGTCGTGATGCTAGCATTTCGAATACTCAGTGTCTAACCACACTCTAATAGCAGGTATGGCCACCAGCACTCCAAACTGCCCACTCACTACTGCCATTTTAGGCCAACCCAGGTCTCCCCCCATCCTCCATGGTCGTTCCTCACTAAAGGTCGTATCCGTCGTTGGACGCGAGTCAATGCTGACCAGCAAAGTCTAGAAAATCTAGAAAACCCGAAACAAAAAGATCCCGTAATTGGCCCAGTTTTTGGTTGGGGTAGGAAAGGAAGAGCTTTACTCCAGAAATTCAAAAAGTTCAGCTTGCCTCTGGTCCAGTTTGCCAAACCTCTATTAGACCAGTCCCAGCCGCAACTTGCGCATTTCTCTTCCTGGAACTATCCGACTGAGATCTGCTCCGCTCTTTACCTCTATTAGTGGTTCACCCACCGGCATCGTCCTCGCCCATTCCAAAGAGGCTCACCATCACTCGTACAACGTTGAAGGCTATTTCGCGACTCTATTGCCCTTTGTTTAAAAGCTTTGGTGGCGCACTTGTACATGCGCATATCTTTCAAACGTGCGCAAACGTTAAACATTTCGAAAGCTTGGGAGCTCCTGCCCTCCAATACCGAATATAGACAGGTGATTTTGCCTCAAAGGATCGGTTCCTAAACGACGCCCGCCCCGCATCCGCAACCAGGGTCTTGGGGGGTTATCCAGGACGGATTGTATAGCAGCTGTCGAAGAGCTGTATCCATTGATAACACTTCGCTCTCTGGCATTTCTCTCTCCAGGGGAACTTGTCATCAGCATCTAGACGGGAATCTAGGTGTCTTGATTTTTATTGCATACCCTCTCGTCTGATTGGGATCAATCAACAATCCTGGACCACAACTCTTGAAATCGGCCAACATGGCGGGCATTTCGGTCGAGGAGTCGACATCGGCAGCCGTGACGGCCCCGCCTAGCCCAATCGAGGAATCCCCTGGAGCTGTAACGACCCTCGAGGGCCCGGCAACACCCAAAGATGGACGCCGCAAGAGATTGATGAGCCGAATTCAGCGCATTTCTTCGTCTCCCACGCTTGCACAATTGGGTCGCTCACGATCCAACGCCCCGTACGGTAACAGAGGCAGTTTGTCGTGTGTTAGTCTGGCAGCAGCCGGCCCCCCGGCTCAGTATACCCCAGGACCTTCGTCCTCGTCCGATTACTTCTCGTATTCGTCGTCCACGAATCCAGGCACGCCCACCATCGAGTTCCCGTCATACGATGGCATCGAAAGCCGGCTTGCCATTCGCAAAGTCGAAAATGCATCGACATCGGGCTCAATTGGCTTGCCAGCCGAGCTGACGACGCGATCTCGGTCCAGCACCACCGCCCTCAAGCCTCCCTATGATTTCTGGGTAAACATGCCCGACGAGATCCGAGTCTACATATTCGCTTTTCTCTTGCCGAAAGAGTTGGTGCGCGCATCTCGAGTCAACAAGGAATGGCACAGTTACTGCTTTGATGGTCAATTATGGACCAGGTTCGACGCATCCGACTTCCACCAAGACATTCCCGCCGAGTCTCTGGCCAAAATCATTGTGGCAGCTGGTCCATTCGTCAAGGACTTGAACTTGAGAGGCTGTGTCCAGGTTGAACACTTCAAGCGCGCCGAGGTGGTTGCGAAAGCATGCAGAAATCTCATCAACGCGACACTGGAAGGCTGCCGCAATTTTCAAAAGACGACACTTCACAGTCTGATCAAGGCCAATGGAAAGCTGGCAAATCTCAATCTGACCGGACTTCCTGCAGTATCCAACACTACATGCGAGATTATTGCAAAGCACTGCCCTCAACTGGAGACTTTCAACGTCTCTTGGTGCAAGCACATGGATGCTCGAGGCATCAGAATGGTTGTGTCAGGCTGTCCCAAGCTCAAGGATATCCGAGCCGGAGAAATCAGAGGTTTCGACAACCTCGACGTGGCCAAGGCCATCTTTGAGACAAACAACCTTGAGCGACTGGTTCTGAATGGGTGCGCCGACTTGACCGATGAAGCACTCAAGATCATGATTCACGGCGTTGATCCCAAGATCGATATCTTGACGGATAGACCAACTGTGCCGCCCAGGAAGCTTCGGCATCTCAATCTCAGCCGCTGCCGCCACCTGACGAGCGAAGGCGTCCGAGCAATGGGTTATCTTGTACCCGATTTAGAGGGCTTGCAACTTAGCGGTTGTACGGCTCTGACCGACTCTGCTCTCGAGCCAGTTCTAGCCAGCACGCCACGCCTGACACATTTGGAACTCGAAGACCTGCTCGAGCTGACCAACGACCTCTTCTCGCACCATCTGGCCAAGGCACCTTGCGCCCCACAGCTCAAGCACCTGTCCGTGAGCTACTGCGAGAACCTGAGCGACACTGGTCTGCTCCCAGTGATCAAGAGCTGCGTCAGCCTCACTAGCTTGGAGATGGACAATACCCGCATCGGCGATCTCGTCCTGTCCGAGGCGGCCGCCATGGTGCGATCTCGCGGCAGCCGGACACACTGCCGCGACTCGCGCCCGCACATTGGTCTCCGTCTCGTCGTGTATGACTGCCAGATGGTGACCTGGACAGGCATTCGCGAGGTGCTCTCGTGGAACGCCGAGATTCGGCAACCGCAGCACGGCAACAACGAGGCCACGTACCCCACCGAGGTCATTGGTATGAAGTGCTTCTACGGCTGGCAGCAGACGGTCGACCAGCACACGCAGAGGGTGCTCCGCGGAGACTTTGCGGCCGCGGGCCGGCTGGAGCGCAAGTGGGCGGACTATATGCAGGCGGTCGAGGAGGCTGGCGCGTCGGGGGCGGGCTATCGTCGGAGGAGACGCAGGGCCAGGGAGGCTCAGATGCTACATGCCGATGAGGAGGAAGGAGGCGCTGGCACGGGAGGCCGGCGCCGGGCCAGGACGGTGGCTTCGTCTTGCGCCATCATGTAAATGTGCCAGAACTGTGCACTTTTGACACAATCCAGCGGGATTGCTTGGGTCGGTGTTCATGGCTAGTTGTTTGGGGAGGCTGGCTCACTATATCAGCGGTGCTTCGGGCGTTTCGAGACGGGGGGACTCTTTGGGATTATCTTGGATTTATTGAGGCATTTTCATCCGGTTCAGGTTTTGGTGAGCGAACACCTCTAGCATTTCAGAAGACTGTATCCACAGAACGAATACATTGAATACAACCACAAGTCAACATATGTGTTAGAACAGTTTTTTAATAAGTAGCTGTTGTCATGAGTTGTTGCTGCCCTGCTTTTACTGACTTATACCATTCTGCCTTCGGGAAATGCCCCTACATATCCTTTGTGAAGCAAGTTTGCTGTAAATTTCCTTTCGACTGCATCGCTTATGTTATTTTCGTTTGGGCGAACTTTCCAGCAAATAAACTCTTGTGTCGTTTAAAAGGCCATATTCTTAACAAGCTCATCATATGTCCTGGTCCGCTGATCAAGTATCTTGCGCAACTCCACCAAAACCTTACCGGCAACGGCCTCCCGCGCGTTCTTCTTGCCCCCGTACACGTCCTCGACGCGGCCGCAGTCGGGAGGCAGATTGGCGTTTGCGCCGCTGCCAAACTCGGCGTGGCCCGAGCAGAAGCCGGGCTGCTCCGCGTTGGCCGTGATCTTGTACGTCGGGGTCGGGATCTTGAGCTTTTTACAGATTTCGACAACCTCCTGCTCCGCCGAGGGCTCGCCGACCGAGGAGCCGCCAAAGGCGCTGTTGCCGTTGTGAGGGGCCGACTTGGCCACTTGTTGTTGATGTTGGGTCGATGATGAAGATGATGATGCTTGTGGTGGCGGTGCTGGAGTCGGAGTCGGGGCCGGTGAGGGTATCAGGGATGCGCCTGCCGACGTCGTCTCCTCCGCGAGCGCCGGCGTAGTACTGACGGATGAGGAAGACGAGGTGGCGATGACCGTCTCGGTCTTTTGCTTCTTGGCCGGCGGTGACGACTGCGGCGTGGCGCCCTGCCTGGGTTGCGGCGTGACCGTGGGAGCTACTACCGGGGCCGGTGATGCCACCGGCGCCGACGCTCCGACATGGTTGTTCGCAGCAGCAGCAGCAGCAGCAGCAGCAGCAGTCGAGGGAACCCCCGGGGCCATCAGCCACGTTGCCGGCATGAGGCGCTGGTCCAGGAGCCAGGACACGGCGCACTTGGCCGCGTACTGTCGGGCGTCCTTTTTGCGGCCAAAGGATGGCGGGTACGGATCGCTGCCTGGACTGCTCGGATTGGGAAAAGACTGGCTGTGCTCTTCGAGCGTCACGCGGCTGATCCACCGCTGTAGGTGAGCCATATCGCCGCCGGCTTCGTCCATGTAGGACGGGGGCGATGAGACGGGACGCTTGGTTTGATTGTAGCCTGATCAGTGGGTAAGTAATTTTTCCTCTTGTTTCATGTTTGTGAGATAGAAATCTTGTTCCCGGATCTTCAATACTCACGAGCTAAAAGACTTATCCAGTCCGAATCGCCGAGTTCAGCGCCGGGAGGAATAACGGAGGCGGGCTTGAGCAGAGCGTGAAGCTGGCAGAGGGCGTCTTTGATCGAGGCGTGCATGGGCGCAGGCTTGCCATTTGCTTCCTCATAGTCTTGCTGCTCTTGTAGCCATTTCGCGACGTCCTGGATCACACCTGGAGGGACTGCCATGGTGGTGATGGTTGCGATAGTAAAGTTCAACTACAGGTAAAAGTGGTGGGCCTCCAATCTGTCGAAGGTTTGGGCAGGGTTGTATGGAGTTGATCGAGTATAGAAATGAGAAGTGGGGCGGCGATGAAAGCTGCTGCCCAATATCAAGTTCTACCCAAAGAAAAGCAATGATGAGACGGCATGTCGGCGGTTTCTATGAAAACATATATAGTGGCCATTGATTGGTGAAGATATGCAAGCTCGAACCGGGAAATGCATTTACAAGTCAATGTGCGGAATTGAATGTGACGAGTAGCAGCAAATCCGCTTACTGGATAACATCAAGACCAAGACATCAAGCTTGACTCGGAAGCAATAGGAAGCACGAAACCTATGTATTTGCCTCGAACTTGTAATGGTCTATTATTGTGAATGAAACCAAACACTCTATGCCTTGATGCTGTCTCTCGTGCTGGGGTATCAATTCTGCACCGTCTTGCGCTGTAATCTCGATGTATGCGTAATGCATTATGCCGCTTCAAAGAAACCACCATCACTCTCATCACCACTATCATCGTGGTTTTCTACTTGGGCTTTTTGCTTGGACGGCTTCTTCGACTCCGTCTTTCCATCCTTCTTGTGCTTCACAATGCCGTCCTTTGCCAGGTCACTGCGAGACTCGCTATCGGGTTTTCTATTCCGGATTGCCATCAATGCTGGCTCGCCCTTTTCTGCCGTCTTCTCAATGACGCTCCAAAATTCCGGTCTTTCGCTGTTCAGCGACTTGGCTGCCAAATTTGTTGACTTGGCTTCCGCCTTTGCTTCCTCGGCAGTCTTTGCGCCATCCGCGTCCTTCAGTACGGATGAATACAAGCTGATGTACTTTTCGCGGAGAGGGAAGTATTTGGCGTAGAGGCTGTCTATTTGAGCGACATGAAGGTGGCGCTTCAGCTTTTCGAGCTGCTCCTCGTCTTCTGTATTGGCGATTTGCTTCTGAAGCTGCTTTGCTAACCGATCGGCTTTCTGTTTCTCTGTTCAAATCTGTTAGCAATATGGTACAGAAGACAGGCGAACTGGTAGCATGAGTTCTGGCATACCATAAAAGCGAATCATGTGGTATTTGCTGATAATCTTTTTCGTCTTCTTGCCCTCCTCGCCATCAACAATTTTCTGCTTAAGGTGCGACAATTCCCGCTCGAGGTCGTTTCTCTTGTCGGCCGGCAGCTTTTCAGCCCCACGTAACGCTCTCTCGATATTTCTTGCTCGCCTCTTGGTGTCGTTCAAATTCTTTGGCGGTGCGACAGTCCTTCTGCCCTGCCTGTTCTTTTGGCGTTTGCCGCCCATGCCATTGCCGTATGATTCACCGTGGCCATCTTCAGGCCCGGCTTGGAAGTCGTTGAACTTCCTCTTTGCGAAGCTCATCTTTGTTGTGGGGATGTGACCGGATGTGTGTCGCAGGCGTCGGGTAGTTTTGCTTGCCAGAACAAATTCGCAGCCAATGTGAAGGGATACAAACTCCAGAGTTGCTGCTCGAGAAAAAAAGATGGAGCAGCCAGTGTTGGCGGGGCCCCGATAAGCCGATAACAACGCCCTGGGATCTTTGGGCTAAGGCGCGCCGCCAAAAAGACGTTAGCGCCTGCCTGGCAGCTGATTGCCCGTGAGCTCACGCCTCAGGGAAACACCTTGGCACCCATACTGGAGCACAGCTATCAAGTGAAAGTGGTTGGCTGGTTGATCGTCAATTGCTGTCAATGAGAATCCATGAGCCACCTGCGACGGTCACAACAATTAAGCACAATGCACTAAGCTGTGCACGACAACATGTTCTTCCCATGAGATTTTTATTCATGTGAAGCTTTACGAAGAGGATTGCTGAAGGAATGCAATTGCCAGACAGCAATTCGCTTGATAGAGCACAGCTACAGTGCGGCGCGTCCAATCACTCACTACACGCCATTTCACGCATAGCTTGAGGCGTCTGCTGTTGTGCGCACTCACCAGCTTCCATTGCGTAGCCTCTCATCTTCGGACGCAACGCCAAAGGCGAGTTTGCAGGCTTGCACAAGCCCGCTCAACAGTAAAATCATGGATCGCCCCGAGCCAGGCCTGATTAAATGGTCGCCAAACCCGGCCAACGACACATTCATTCACATCAACCTCCAGCAACGATTCATACAAGCATACGAGCCCACAGGCCATGCTCATCGACGTCGTTTTGATTTCAAGAGGACAACCAGGCATGAGGAGTATCCCTTTGGACTCACGACCTATGATTGGTCGCCGTCCATACCTGGCCTTGTCGCCATGGGCACGAGAGAGGGTGTGGTCAACCTGTTGAGGATAGATGACAACTCGAATGCAGTCACAGACCTCAACCTCAGGGTATCCCGTTTGTGTCATGCTGTTGCCTTCAACACGGGAAATTTACTGGCTGTCGGTCTCGAGCGTGTGCGCAACGACCAATGTCTGCACATCTGGGATGTAAATCGAGCTTCAACCATCGATGCCGACACTCCGGGTTTCCCTCTTGACAATTCAGCAATCCTGGAACCTGTGCAACGCCTCGAGCCCAGCGTGGCTGTCTCGAGTGTGAAATTCTTTGAAGATAATCCACAGACATTGGTGGTGGGAATCAAGAACAATGGTATTCGTATATATGACCTGCGAGGTAGCTATGCCCCCAACTTACGAATCCTCATTGATAATCTGCTGACGGGTACTTAAAGATCCACATGGCTCCGCGATCAGCTATCAGACAAGAATGAACAATAATATTGCCATTGATTACGCAGATCAGAACTATTTTGCTTCTTCAGCCCTGGATCATCCCGGTGTCGTAATATGGGATCGCCGTGCCACGTCGCGCCCTTCTTCATCGCAAGTCTATCTCGACGCCATTGACAAGGACAACTTACCTTGGGGCGCGGCTTTGAAAGTGGACAATGCCGTCGACATGGATCTCGAGCATGTGGAGGAGAGAAACTCCTTGATTCGATCCGTCAGATTCTGTCGAGATCGTCGAGGGTTGATGGCCGTCCTGTCCCGTACAGGGCAGCTGAGAGTTATTGACATTCAAAAAGAATATACGAACCAAGAAATCGATTCCGAGAGCAGTCCTGAACTGCTGGAAGCTCGCAAATCACATGAGCTTGATATCGACTACGCTAATCGAGATAGAAGGAATGAGCGAATAGTCTCGTTTGACTGGGTCAATCTAGACTCACCAGCGCTCACCCCTCGTGCTCTGGTCCTCCGATCTAGCGGAGAATTCGATATTCTTGAGGTGCCTCATTACACTACAGATCATATCTACAAAATGGTCCCGTGGCAAGCACCATATCGCGGCCTACACGGTGAGTCAATTTACAAATGTATATGCACAGAGATTGACTTTATACAGAGGGCAGCAGCTATCACAGTTTGATGGAATTTGAACAGTACCAGTCACCCATTATGCTTGGTCCCATGACCGTCCAACAAGCCTTATCTCAGGTTCCGATATTTGGAGAACACAAGACAGATATTGGTGGTTTGATACAAAAGGCGCTTCAGCCGCATTACGCCTTTCCGCAAGATTACACAGAAGACTCCATGATAAACACTGCCCAGCTACCGGATTCCTTCTCCAAGGAGTTATCGACTGCCCAAAAACTACAGGAACTTCGGGGCATCTCGAGACGAACTTCGAGAAAGGCGTCGGAAACGGCCATGAGCCAATCACATACGAGTATTGAAGACAACAAGCAGAATTCAGATGATCCCTCGGTGGGTCGGAACGATCCTCCTTCGAATCGGCAGTTACATGAAAAGCTTCTTTCCCAAAATATCGATGCTCGAGGCATGCCAAAAGAAGCCCAGATTCTCTTGGATCATATTCTTTTGCTTCGCGCCAACAACAAATATCTATTCGAACCTGCAATCAACCGTGATGTTGTTTCGGATGACCCATGGCTGAGGGACTTGTGGGACTGGGTTGGTGGTAAGTCATCGCATTATCGAACCAGAATCATAGGTTATCAACTAACGCATTACAGGCGCCGAAAAAGATGCGGCAGAGGGCGGGATGACTGCTCTAGGCCTTGATTTAAGCTACATGGGTGTCCGAACACTGTGGGCTAATGATCTCGGTATGTTTCCGGACGCAGCACTACTTGGGGCAGATGCTGACAATCAATCACAGGCGAACTGTATGGTACCAGATTATCCGACGGACCATCTGTTCCAGACCGAGCAACATGGGAGCGCTGCCTTCAAACCATCAATCAACATGTTGGTTCGCCAAAGGATGACAGTATCAAGACTGCATGGCCGGCGCATCGACAAGCTTGTATTAGGATAACAGGGCTCGGCAGGTCTTCCAAGATGTCCTTGGATGACTATCAGAAGACACCAGCAGAAGAGCGAACACCTTCGTGGCATACCATGATCACTGCACATGCGTTATTCGCCGGAAACACAGAGCAAGCAGTCCAGCTTCTCAAAAAGGCTAGCAGCGAGCATCCAGAACTCCTGTTTGTGTCGCTTGCTCTCCAACTGATTGGGCAGGACACTGGCAACGCCAGAGCACAACTCGACTTTGATAATGCAGTTGCATCCAAGACTGACCCGTACTTGCGGGCGATCTCCTCACTAATTGCAACCAATGATTGGGAGATCATCGCCAATCAAGAATCGCTCCCTTTGCGCGATCGCACATATGTGGCTTTGCGTTACTTTGACGACGAGAAATTGGGCAAATGGCTGGACAAAATCGTGAACAAGTGTATCCACACTGGCGACGTCGAAGGAATAGTCCTCACGGGCATCACGGACAAGTTGGTGGACATATTTGCCACCTACGTTGAGAAGTTTTTGGACTTTCAGACGGCAACCTTGGTCTTGTCGATATGCGCGCCTCGATATATCGATGATTACCGCTGCCACGTCTGGCGCAATGCGTACCGAGCATATTTGCAGCGACACAAGGCATTCTTCCAACGCACAAAATTCGAGGTGGAGAGCACAAAGCGGAGCCGGCGCGACGGTATACCCACAGTGAAGCCTCCCTCACGCCAGATCGCTCTGCGCTGTGTCTTCTGTGATGCCGAATATGAGCTTGCAAAGACTGGCGGAAACGGTCCTAGCGGGGCTGCCACTCCCCGAAACCCTCTCATGACAGCCAATGTGAACGCTGGAGTAAGCTGTCCCAACTGCGGTCGGCACTTGCCCCGTTGTGTTGTGTGTCTGGAGGTTGTGGGAATCCCACGCAGCGACAAGTCGGGTGTAGACCCCGAGAAGAGGACTGCCACCAAATTCCCAACGTTCTGCCTGAAGTGTGAGCATGTGACCCATTTGGATCACGCCAGGCAGTGGTTTGCCATGCATGTCGAGTGTCCAGTTCCGGAATGCCGATGTAGATGCAACTTTAGGGCGAATCCTGATCTCAGTTATCATTGATCGACCAAGGCGAGCATAGAAGACGGTTTTTGGGTGTCACTTTCTGGTTGACGTCTGGTCTGGAGTCAAGATATGGCAACGAAACGATGATGTATATTCCTGTTCTTCGTCAAGCTATGCTGTATCCACGGAGCGACAATCATGATAAGCAGCTAATGTGCATCTCCACACTAAACGGTCAGGTTGTGTCCAGGAATGGACCAGAATAATGAAATAATTCAATACTGTAACCAGTCGAGGCTTTCGTACGTGAACAGAAAGAATCGGTAAAGTAATTGGGTAAATATTATATCTCAGGATACCATAAAAACGTAAAAATTCGTAACACATTTAAGTTCAACTCGAGTGAACATATACCCTTACTCGGGCTTCTTGCTGGCAAGACCCTCCTTCTGCATACCCTCGCAGCCCGTGACCTTGCCGGCAATCTCCTCTGCCTTGCCGTATCCTTGTTGCGACGCATCGCGGGCCTCGCCGGCGGCCTTCATGACACCGGTGGCGTGGGCCTTGGCCTGCTCGCCGGAGCTCTGCCATGCGTGAGACCCCGTGACGCTGCCGATTGTGGACTGGGTTGTGTTCGTGTCAGTACTCTTTGTGGATATATATGTGAAAGAATCATGGTGTACGAACCTCTGCGGCGCCCTTGACATACTCGACGTGTCCGCCAATGAGGCTAGGCTGCTCGCTCTGGTTGTTTTGAGACATGTTATAGATTTGTTGTATTTTGCTATTGATTTGCAAAAAGTTGTTTTACTAAGAGTAGTTGAATGGCATTGATCCAAACGACTGGAGTGTGATTCTTATTATATACATAGGACCTTCATGTTGACTGCACGTGGTGCTCTATGGCCATACCGACCTCAACATCCCGTGCATACAGCCCATAATATCATGACGTACAGAATATGACGTCAGTGATCTGGGGTAGCTGCGCATAGCGACCCGGCTGACAGGCATTCAATGCGCACCGTGTCTCAGAACGCGCTGCAAGTCGTACTATGGTTGAAAGCATGAGATTATTCTTTTGATCAATCGTCACATTATATTTACAAGCTCCCAAGTGCGCAAAGCAATTGTCTTGGTAGAAGACAAAACACTGCGGCAGGCTGGATCCTCTCTCCACGATCCACCAGCTTATCGATACCTGTGATGCAGAATGGTATGTCAAGCGAGCAGCAGTGCCACAATCATACATGTCTAGTTAGCAATTCGTAATTCTGCAACGGATCACATAGTATGTGCCTTGCATAGAACTTAGAAGAATAGCAAGTCAGAACCCCCTCGGCAGCTGCCGGAAATTGACAACCTTCTTCGGCAGTATGGGGAACATGGCTCGCATGGCATTGGCATGGCTCAACATGGGTTAGCATCCATTAGCCATATCCATTCTCCTCATACACTACAGCCGAGCTAGCACGGAGTGAATGATGTAAGAACGGGGCCGAGCTAGAAGCTTTGCCTACGATAATGACCCGAGGCCGAGGGACATAAAGGTAGGGGAGGTTACCTGGTACGTGGGATTGATCTCGGGTCATTGCTTTTTCTACATTGTCACCTTCCAAACCTCATCCAGACTATACCCCGTGTAACCAACGACACATATACTACTCCATCACAAGATGTCTTCCACAATTGGTCTCAACTACCCGGTGCTCGCACCGCTGCTTCGTAAGTGATGAATATACACGACACTTGAACAGTCTCGTAGCTCATCTAGCTAACCCAATTCCAACCCATTGCAGCCGTCACCGGAAGCTTTGCCGCCCCCTTTGCCGCCTACTTCTCCTTCCTCAGCCTGCGCGTCGTGAGCAACCGCCTCAACGACAAGCAGTACCTGGGCGAGAGCTCGTCCAAGACGCCCGCCGACCAGCACAGCAACAAGCTCTTCCTCAGCGCCCGCGCCCACACCAACTTTGCCGAGAACGTGCCCCTGGCCTTTGTCCTGGCCGCCGTAGCCGAGCTCAACGGCGGCAACCGCAAGATCCTCACCGGCGCCCTCTCGGCCCTCCTGACCTTCCGCATCCTGCACACCGAGCTCGGCATCATGAAGCCCCAGGGCATGGGCCGCGGACGCCCCATCGGCTACTTTGGCACCGTCAGCACCATTCTGGGTCTGGCTGGATACGCTGCCTTCCTCGTCAAGGACTACTGGGGATTCTAAGTTGATGTAATATTTGATCTCAGCGAATGATGGAGACTCATGATGTACAAATGACGGAAACATTTGAATTAGTCAAGTACTACAAAAGCATGTCATTAAGCGACAAAAATGTTAATGTTATTGAATTAGATGTCACAAGTTAAACTGATTCTGAGTGAGCTCAATGTGAAGACCAATTATAGACAATACTGACAGCTTATAATAAATTTGGATGAAAAAGAAATACTAGCTACATGAACTGATGGGACACCAGGGTAATAATGCGCGCCAGTACCTGAACCGAGCCCCCGCGGTAAAGAGCTGCACAAGAGCTACCCCTGTAAGCTTGGTGCTGCGACGCCTAAAATTTAGCAAGCATGCTTATCGAACGTGCGCTAATCTTTCTAGGCTGCTTCACTCTGCCATTGACAAGCCAAACAACTTCTTCTCACTCCAGATTAAACATGGCTACAGACCCATTAATAGATGAGGACTATGCCTCGGAAGATGACTCGGACTTTGCTCTAGACGACGCAAATGGAGCCCGCGACGCGTCAGATGCTTCCGACTCGGAAAATGACGACGACAATGATGGCGAACCTGCAGCGGCAGCCCACACCAAGCGGAAACGCGCCTCAAAGGACGACAACGGCGCAGAGGATGACGGCTACGATAACTCGGGTGACGAGGCCATAATATCCAAAGGCAAGAAGCGACAAAAGAAGAAGGACAAGGGCAAAGATGGAGCCGCCGTAGCAGCAGCAGCACCAGACGAAGACGACGAGGGCGGAGAGGGAGGCCTCGTCAAGACGAGGAGCATGCGCGCCAACGAAAAGGCCGAGCGCAAGATCGCCGCCGCCTCGGGCCCGGTCACTATTGATGTCGAGGACGTGTGGGCCAAGATGATGGCCGGGCCCATTGTGCCGCCCAAGACGACCACAGCCGAAAACGAAAATTCGTCGTCGCAGACGCCGGCACAGGATGGTGAGGGCGGAACTAACGGCGCAGCAGGGCCGGACGGATCTTCTTCTGCCCCTGCCAAGGAGCCCTCGGACATGATCAAGATCAAGCGCACGTACAACTTTGCCGGCAAGGTGCATACAGAGGAGAAGCTGGTACCGCGGGACTCGGCCGAGGCAAAAGTCTACCTGGCAACGCTGGGCGAGGGGGCAGAGGCCGAAGCAGCAGCAGCCGCCCTCGCCGCCGAGGCCGAGGCCGACGATCCCACGAAGCGGAAACCGCGCAGGGCCTTTCGCTCCGCGTTCGAGCCCGTCGTCGCCGACGGGGGCGCCCTGGCCCAGCGGTCGGACCTGAACCTCGGCATGGCGGCCCGGCTGCAGATGCGCGAGCAGCGGGCCCAAAAGGCCAAGAAGCTCAACGTGGTCGAGAAGAGCCGCATGGACTGGGCCGGCTTCGTCGACAAGGAGGGCATCAAGGACGAGCTCGAGCTGGCGGGCAAGTCCAAGCAGTCGTACGCCTCGAGGCAGGACTTTTTGGCTCGCGTCGAGGCCAATCGGGACGAAGACGCGCGCAGAATCCGCATGGCTGGCCGGGCGTAGAGAAACTTGCAACGAGGGGTGTACATTTTCGCGTATCAACCATGGGCATGGCGTATAGGAGGGGATTTTGCATTACTGAGGCGTTGGACTAGCCATCTGGGTATATGTTGCTCCATCACCAAGACAAGTGAGCACGGTGGGGCGTTTGGGAATGATCAAGCTTGGACGACATTCATGACTAAAACGAAGATTCACATTGGACAGGATTTTTACTGTAAAACTCAATCATGAAAAGGAGAATTAACGGCTCTGCTCTTCCTTCCAGCACGTTTCTGCCTTATATAGTAGCACCGGTAGGTTCGCCTTCCACCGTGAGCGTAGTGGCTTCCTCGGCTGCCGCCTCCTTCAGTTTGATGGACACATCCGGATCGCGAGCGTACACCCGCAGTCCAATGACGGCCACGGCGTTCCACGGGTTGACGGGTACATCGTCACCATCGTCGGCTTCGGATTCTGAATCCGAGTCCGACTCGGACTCGTCTTCGTCTTCGTCGACATCCTCGTCAATCTTCTTCTCCTCGGTCTCTGCTGTGGCCTGCGCGTCTTCAGCAACAGCTACTTCGGATGCTTCCTTGTTCTCGACTGGTGCAGGAGCATCCTTGACAGCCTCGACTTCTGAACTTCCCTGGCTAATACCGGTGGTCGTGGTCGCTGGTTCTGGTTTGGCTTCCGGTTTCCCATCTGGAGCAGCGGAACTTGGCTGCGTCTTGGAGTCCATTGGCTTGGCCCCTGGCTGTTGAGGAGTTGACGATGCCTGCTCCGCAGAGGACACGGTGATTTCTGGCACAGCCGCCGAGCTCTGCTCTTTGGACTCGGCGTCCTTCTTGGTCGCCGAGGTTGACTTTTGATCAGATTTGGTGGCATCTTCGATGATGTCTGCGACCTTGCGCATGGCATTGGCTGCTTTGGACATGGCCTTTTTCTTCTTCATCTTCTCCTTGGCCTTTTGCTTCTTGTCTTTCTTCTTCTGGGCAAGCTCGTCCTTTTTGGCTTCGAGGCGGGCGTCCTCGTCGGGGATTCCGCCCTTGGCGTGGGCGAGATCATATTGCATCTGCAAGAAAGTCAGTATGAATATGGCCTGCATGACAGCAAGAGGATCAGGAGTGAACTTACGCCAACTTGTCGCAACTTTTGTGGGTTCTTTTCCGAATACTCCTTGACCACGTCCTCAATGGGCTTGGATCGGCTGTGGCGTTTGGCCGTGATCTTGGGAAGGACCTCGTACGTTCCGGGCTCGAGGTGCACTTCGCAGGAGACGGCGCGAGGCCGCCACATCTTGACGGGGCGGACGCGGCAAATGTGCTCGGAGGGCTGTGCGCCGACTTCCTGGAGTAAGAAGTGCAGCTCGAAATCGTAGTCGCCCTCGAATCCTTGAAAGTAGCGATCGTCGAGCTATTGAAAAGTTAGCACAGTCCCTGTGTATCCGCGTCACTAGGCCATCCATTGCAACATACCTGGGTCAAGACAATGACGACTAGACCGGCCTTTTTGATCTCAATCTCGAATTTCGTGGGAAGATAGCCAGTGATCCAGGAGATATTGGCGCTTGTCCACTGCTGAACCACGGTCCACTTCTCGTCAAAGAGTCGAGTACGATGAATGTACATGAACTGGTATCACACAAATGTCAGCAAGCCGGACCTGGAGAGATATACAACGACAGTGCGGCTTGGGCATCTCGAGCTCTTGCAATTTTATGCCAAAGCCACTCCTAGACCATTTGTACAAGTTAGTATCAAACTGGCCGACTCACATTGTCCAGCATATCTTTGAATGACATCCAAAAGATGCCATCATCTCCAAACTTGTAGTCCAGCTTCTTGAGCCAGTAAGGGGTCCATTCTTTGGAGCCGTCTGACCACGACCCATTCCACTCTCCAAGGCCGTCATAACCTCGTTCGCCCCATGGGTTTCTAACAAGAGGGTCAGCATGTGGAATCTTGGACGATCGAATCAACTAAGTCTTATCAAAAAGTCTCACCGTATCTGCACGAGGCGCACCTTGTCGCCCTTTTCGTCGACTTCTTCTCGGGACTGCAGAATGCTATAGGCATGTCCCAGCGCCAGGCCGCTCCTCTTGTAATCCCAGCCCTGGCTCATGGCCGCCAGGGCAAAGACGCAGTCCCCTCCGTCGTCGCCGCTACAAGTGAGCTCCCTCCACAGCTTGTCTTTACTGAGGACGCGGTTGGACTCAATGGTCGTGGTGACGCCGCCCGTCATGTCTTCGACGGCCTCGCCCGGCCACCCGCCGTTGATGGCCTCGTAGTCGCCGTGGGCCTTGGCGTAGGCCTTTTCCAGCAGGGGGAGCCAGGTCTCGTTGGGGTCGGCGCAGTGGGCAAAGAGCAGGGCCTCGGACCCGGTCTGCTTCTCCCGGCGGTGGCGCCGGGCCTTTTTGCCCGCGGCGTCGTACACGTCGCCGTAAAAGTCAAAGTCCTCCTCGGTCAGGTACAGGTTGTCGTCGACGACGGTCGAGACCCACTCGCCGTCGCGCTGGAACACGAAACCGTAGACGCCGCACTCTTCGTCGCGCGCCACGCACACTTTTTCCATCAGGTCCGCGCGGTGGGCAATGGTGGCCACGGCCGCCAGCCACCAGCAGTCGCCGTCCCCGCCCTGCTTGATGTCGGAGCTCGAGTAGCCGTTGACGGTGAAGCGCGGCGCGTCAAAGATCCAGTCGACGCGGTGCACCGAGCCCGGGTTCGCCCAGGAGCCCCAACCGCCACCACCAGATCCATAGCCCGAGTCCCCGTCGGCTGCTCCCATCAGCCGGCTCAGCGCGCTGGCGTCAAAGGGGACCGTCCCCTGGCTGCCCAGGGCCTGGCTCTGGGCCAGTGTCTCGAGGCTGTTCTTGACCTCCCAGGCGCTGACGCCGGGCGGCGGCTGAGAAACGTCGTTGGCCGCCACTCCTCCCGCGTCGTCGAGACCGCTCTCGCTGACCAGGCCATTGAGGCAGTTGTTCAGAGGGTCCCGCTCAATGTCAAAGTCCGGGTCGGTGAACTTTTCATTGGTGCGGTGGCACTCGCGGACGATGCGCTTCACTTTTTCGCGGCACTCTCTCGCTGCGGCCTCGTAGCTCTCGGCGGCGTTGCGCGATGACTTGGCGCCTGCCGGATAGCTGTGCGGCAGAACGGCTTTATACAGACTCTTGGGGAATATGGTCGTGACCTTGCCGGGTTTCTTGGTGTGGAACTTGTCCCAGAACTCGGACAGGATCTCCTGGGGCGTCTTCTTGTTCCGGTTGGGCGGCTTGGTAATGGGTGGGAGTGGTGCTGGGTCTCCAAAGACTGCTGCCATTTTGGGCGGTGGGATGTGTATAGTATAAATTGTATAACTAATTCAAGTCATATATCCCCACCTTTATCTGAAATGAAGTTTCTATAGTCCTGTCTTGATGTACGCTTCTTCAGATTATTAGGACAAAAAAAGAATCACAAAAAAAGCCCGGAACATACCCAGGATGTAAGTCGACAAAACATGATATAAATATACATACCACCTGAGAGTTACAGATCCATATCACCCCCTCCTATACACCAATGCGGCCGCCTCCAAGCCAGCCTCCTCTTTTCGCTTGCACGTCTTTGGTGTTTCGGCCCCCAAAACCACGAACAATCCTGTGAGTCGTATTTTGACCCAATAAGGGGTCGCACAATATTTCCGGATAGCCGCTTGCTCATACTAAATGACAAGCACACTTTTTTCAGCTACTGACCATTCGATTATCCAGTCTTGGGTTTCAAGCAAGTGAGACCAGCTGGCTTCGCACTATTCCCTGAATGGGCGGGCTGTTCAGAAGGACCACCAGACATGAATGCAAAAGAAAATTGGGAGTCGATTCCTGGTTGGACTTACCCCGGTCCATTCATGTATGCATGCAGTCATGGTTACATTGACACTTGATTGGTCCACGAAATGCAAAGTCCTACTCCCAAAACTCGCGTCAACTATAACATTAATTTTCAGTTGTTGACATGGCAAGAACGTCAAAGGCAGAACTTGATTGGTATCTCTTATGGCGAGGAAATAGTGCATCGTCTGCCATCTGTATGCCGTCTGTACACGAGCTATCCGTAGTAATAGTATCCCTTGCCGCGAAACCCCATTGGTCCTGTGTAAATGCTCGAATCAAAAAGCTAATGGTGCTTCACCTTTCGCTTGTCCTTGGGAGGGCCCTTGACAGACACACCCCGGGCGCTCGTCCAGACACTGTCCATGACCTTTTGCGGTATCTTCCTTCCACGGAGCCGCTGGTCAATAAGCCACATACCAACGACAAACTCGGTCCTAGTGAGCGCGCCCCGTCCAGTCTGATCCACCAGATCCCAAACCTCGGCCAGCTCCTCGGGAGGTAACCGGCTTCGAGACCATATATCACGGACAATGACGTTGACCACGAGATCTCCGTCACCGTTACCTCCATTGGCCGGGCTAGGAGCAGACGTCTCTGGGGGCGTTCCGTTTGCGTCCGTTGGCGGAGTGGTCAGCAGCCGACCTCGGTTACTGGCCCACACGCCCTCGTACCGCCTTCGCTCCCTAATAGTTATTTCCTCGCGCCAGCGCTTGCGTGCACCCTCATGATGCGAGTGCTTCTTCTTGCTCTGTAGTGGCTTGGTCTTGTGTCGAGCTTTCCACTTCTGTTCTTCATCTGACGAGTCTGACCGGGGCTTACGGAGAGTCTGGCGCATGCCTGGAGTCTTTTGCCGCGGCGGTACCGAGGGGGGACGCGGTGATGGTGCAGGGCTGCCTAGGAGTGGTGTACGAGAGGATGCCAGGATACCAGCCATGGTGGCATTTGTCAAATTGGTGAGGGACATGTTGGTAGGCTGTTGGCTCCGTCGTGGCGGAGGCGGAACTGGAGTCTTACTCTTGGTGGTAGGATCCATGGCCATACTCTGAGAGGATCTGGGCCGGGTCTGATGCGGGACTGTAGGCGGTTGCTCGGATGTCATGGTGGGTGAGCGACCTCTACGGGGCGATGGCGGCCGTGAGGTCTGCACGGAAGACGCCGATACGAACGTGTCGTCGGACGACTGTGAGGAGCGCCGGTCAGATGGCATGATGGTTGGCTGGGGCACCAGTTTTGGTGCAGTCGGTTTGGACAAGACCATTTGTGCAATCTCCTGTGCGGTTTGAGATTGGGGTTTTCGTCTGACTGCTGGCGGTGGCGGCTTGCGAGTCACCTCCGTTTGTGGTTCTGACGGTGTTGGCGGTTGCACCACCATTTTATGTGACGCAGCTCTCCGCGGCTGAGGAGATAGAATAGGCGTATCCGTCTTGCTGGCGGGGCGAGGCGGCGTACTAGCACGCTGTTTGCCTTTGGGTACAGGCTGCACAGGATCTTCAGCCATGTCTCCCTGATTTTGCAACGGCTTGTTCCCAGAAGGTAGTGGTGGCGGCTTCTTCTTCTTCTTGGCTAGAATCGATGGATCCTGGTTTGGCGCATCACCCTTGTTATTCGCATGTGATGCCGCAGCTGAATCCGACCTGCCACTTGCTAAATCGCTCCTCAGTCGCGAAGGTGAGGGCGAACGCAGTGCTGCTGCTGGTTTATTATCAGAGCTCATATCCCGTGACGGTGTGACGGGTCGTGATTTGGGCTTCTTCTTGGTAGGGTCTCCACTCAAGCTAGAATTGTGACCTCCATCATTCGTCTCAAACATGGATATCAAGGCATTGGTGGGTGGAATGGAGGTAGTGTCCGTAGCCAGGTCCAAACTTGTCACCGAGCTTGCTGGGCTGTTCTTCTTTTGCTTGATATTTGCAGCCCCTGGCTGAGCACTGTTGTTGTTGCTGGGCCGTACCTGCGGCCGATGATTCGGACTGGGGCTGGCTGATCGACTCGCAGCCAGCGTCGCTGCAATGAATGAAGTCGCTCGAGGATCGTTTGCCAAGTTGAGCCTGCCGGGCGGCTTCAGCATTGAGGCGCCGGCATTGGTCTGCGAGCCCTGTTGCCCTTGCCCAGTCGACGTCTGGGTCAAGCGCTGGCTGACGGCATTGTTATCGACGGGGCGACCAAAGTTGCCGTTCTGAACACTGCCGCCGGTAGTCTGGCGACTGACGGCGCCCTTGTCGTGCCTCGATGGGTTTGCGGCACCGTTGCCATTGTTGGACGTCGACGACGGACCTGTCCTCTGAAAAGCAAGAGAGGCCCCTTTCAAGGCCGTTTGATATGCCTGACCATCCTGGACAGTCGAGGAGCTCGAGAGGCGTCGGCTGGGGTGATTAGGGGTCACGGGCCGGTGCATCGAGCAGAGACGGCAAAGCTCGCCGCGTGATGTTTCCTAAAGGAAGGCGGAAGCATCTAAAGCTTGGTGTGTCGAGTTTGAGGAAGCTGTATGGGCGACAGAAATTTCTCGTCAGCCAGGTAGGGATGTAGCTTTTCAAGCTGGGTACTGGTGGGTGCTCATTGTGTCTTCTGTTGATGGGCCAGGGCGAGGCGCAGGCAGTTCAGACGACTCCTTTGATACGAGGGGGGGAAGGGTGACTGCTAGCGTTAGAGCTGGTATAAGGCTGAACCACTAAAACAGGCGGCAGCTTCGGAGCTTCCAACAACGCATCAGCGATCGTTTCTAGCGGGGCACTGGGGCATTCCTGCCGGCTACCCACAGGCACAACGGTCAGGGGGTGAAGCACGCTGATATCATTGTGCTTTCAGGGGTTGAGAGCTCAAAATAGTGCCTAGCTGGAAGGTTATTTGTACTACTGGGAGCATACAAGACAGCATGAGAAGGACATATCTCAACCGATTCACATTTCACATTCTGCAAAGCACAAAAAAGCACATGGTTCTTATGAAAATTTGTCAATTGATGACTTTTGATAAGCAAACATCATCTATGTAAGCAGCAGCATTGCCCAACGCCAGGCCGAGACGCCCGAGATGCATCCTTTCATCCACGGTCATCACCCCCATCCTCCTCTTGGTCTTGTGTGTGTGTATTATCCGACAAGAAGTTTCCATACATCCAATCGCGTCGTACCAGAAACAAAGCAGACAGATATTCTCGCCGAGGTTGCCGTTTATGCATCACTTTTTTACCAACTTGGACCCAGTCCCTATGGTACAAAAGAATTGCTCATCAAACACCTTGCGGCTGTATAGTACTATGCAATTAAATGTGTACAAAGCAGAAGAAGAGAAAGAAACAAAGAAACAAAACAGTGTGGGTGTATCATTGAGGCAGAGGCAGGAGAGAGACGAGAAAGGAAAAAGGCAGAATGATGGCTCGGTAGGAAGTCGAACTCTATAGAAAGGAGAAAACGCCATGGAGAGACTCGCTGGAATCAGGTCATGCTAACATCGTGAGAAGCCGTTAATCATGACAGTCGGAAACTCGTGATTCATCCAGAAAACAGATCTGTTCGAACGACAACCGCTCAGAAGCCATCTTCGTCTGTCCACTCGCTTCCAGAGAGGATTCTGTTACCCTCGGCGTCAATAGTGCCGTGTGCTACCTCAGTAGGTATTCCTCGTGGACGCTTAATCTGAGAAGCCTGGAGGTGCGGGTAGGGCTGCTCATCTGGTGAGATTTGCATGGATCTTGCTGCGCGCACTTTGGCGTAGTACGTCTCTGACACGTCTTCCTCGGGTTCTGAAACGTCATCATAAGTTTCCCAATTCTCAGATGCAGACACGGTGGAGCCAGAGGTATTGGAGATCTGTCGGGGTGGAGGAGCCTGAGGATAATCAGGGCGGCCGACCTGGCGGATGGATCCGTGCGAGGCATAGGATTCATTACCAAATTGACGACCATAGCTCTCATCAGAAAACCGGTTGTCGTACACATCCTCTGGCTCAATGGGTCGCACAATGACACTAGAGTTCAAGCCCGCATTCTTATACGGGTTGACGGGTGCCTCCAGGGTCGCGCTTTGCATGCTCTGCATCAGTTCTCTCATCTTAGGGGGAGGAGCTCGCATGACTGGCGCGCCGCGTAGAGTTCCATAGCCAGCACGGGACTCTGGCCGCTGTCTCTCTGGTGAGTTATTGGCGTTCAGGAGATTGGACAGAGGCGCACGCTGCGGTAATCTTGTCGGACTGTTGAGGTTGGCGCTCGGTGGATGGCTCACTGTCTGCGCCCTCTTAAGGGTACCAGGGCCGCTAGATGTACCCGGAGTCTTGGGTCTCGAAATGGTGCCGGCTCTGCTGATGACACTCTGAGCACGGCTCACTGATCCTGTTCCAGGCCGCTTCGATGCCGAAGGGGGAGGACCTGCAGGTGTCTTTGATCGAGCTGGGATGGCGGGTCTAGCGTCGCTCTCTTCCAGGAGATCCAGGTACCTCTCTCCGTGGACAAGGAATGGCCGTCCGTATTCATCTTCCCATTGCTCAAGGCCTCTGCGCAGGTCAGCAATAACCTTGGGGAGTTCCTTGGAGATGCGCTTTCGCATCTTTTCTTCTCTAAGAAGCTTGCCGGGATCGCGTTTCTCGCCCTTCTGACCGCGCATCATCAAACGGGAAGCATCTTGGCTCGAGGCTTGCAGCTCGTCACGCTCCTTGATCAGTTCACGATGTCTGTCCACAAGAGCCAGTGTCGGTGCGCGCTGCTCCCTCAAAGCCTCTAACCGGCCGATCTCCCGCTCATGGGCGTCAAGAAGTGCGTCGCTGTAAACCTCCGAGAAAGCTGGAGTGAACTCGAGCATCTCATCCTCGGAGAAGTAAAGAGCATCCCATAGAGTTTGCAGCTTATCTCGTGCGTCTTCCACAAATAGATGGAGGTTCTGCCTCTTCAGCTCGTTCATTCGTGAAAGCTCATCCTCAAACTCATTGATTTGTCGTACTCCACAACCTCGGTTGCCGTTCAAGAACGCCTTACGATCTGACTCATCAACTCCGAGCTTCTCCCACAATGCCTCAACAGCGACCTTCAAATCTCTGAGGCGCTTCTCTCGTGCCTTCTTCTCGTCGACGAGCTTGTCTCGCTTTGCCCTCAGTCTTGCAATATCTTCTTCGTGCAGACCGAGTTGTTCGGGCGAGTCGCGATGGTACTTGACAATGGCGCCGTCAATTTGAGCTTGTGGGGTTCCGAGTTCCGACCACAGAGTAATGATGTGTTCCGAGAGAGCCTTGATGGTGGCCACGCGACGAGCATACTCTTCATAGACTCTGGTAAATTCATTGTCGAGTTGTTCAACATAGCTCGAGGATAGATCGAAAGTGGGCGGCAGTGACTGGTTAGGTCCTGTCGGCGGAAGGGCAATCTTGACAAAGGTGGATTCGAGATGTGAGGAATACGATTCAAGGGCTATCACAAGCTCTATAAACGTGAGTTAGCAAGCGGTCGGCAGGTAGCGCACAGCCATGGGATCATGGAATGCGATTGGAACATACTCTTGATCTGCTCGAATCGCTCGCGGTGAAGTCGGGCAACTTGGCCGTGCTTCTCTTTGAGAGCAGCCAGACATCTAGTCAGTGGATATGTAATCTTGAGGCCGTCGCTAGAACGACTCGAACGACTGCTGCGTGATGAGTTGGCATCGTCCAACGACGACTCCATCTGGCGAATGACAATGATGGTGCGATTAGCTTCCTCAATCATGTCTTTCTTTTCTGCCGTGACCTGTCTGACCTGGTTATTTAGGGTCTCTGACAGGGCCGAGAACAACTGGTAGAGCGAAAGGGTTAGCATGCTACTGTGCTAGTACAAGTCAAGCGAGCAAATATGCAACAAGTCAATCTGCAGGAATAGTCAGGCAGCATCACATACCTCGGCTTCTCTTGCATCGCGATCATGAGGCTGTACACCAATCTCATCGAATAGGCCATGCAATTGGCCAATGATGGTGTTCACCTGCTGTGAAAGGTAACTTGCGTCCATCGTGACCCGGCGTCGATCCACGTGCAGCGCGCGCTGTGATGGGGGTGCAGGTGGTTTCCAACAAAGCAGCTCGGCGGGGCGCTTTTGATCTACAAAATAAAGTGGACGATGGTCTTTGGGGAAAGACCAAAAGGATCGCTTTACGTGGTGTTGATGTCCTGAAGGGATAGTGTAGACATGAGATCCCTGTGGCGGGGCGGACGGTGCTGATCAAAAAAATAAAAAATTTGTGCAGTGAAAGCTGGGAGTGGTTTTTTCCTTGGTGTTGGGCGAATGCGCTAGATATTCGCGTGACAGAATGGAAAATAGACGGGAGGTTGGTGTTCGAATGAATGAAGGATTGACAGGGCTCTTCGGGTATCGTCTGTCTCTAGCAGCAGCGCATGTCAAAAAGCGCAAAATGGTGCCCAACAGTTGTTCCAAAAATGCGCAGGCCGCAACAGCTGTCCTTTGGCTCTGTGGTGAAAGGGAAAACAAAAGGAGTTGAAGCTATTCAGGTCGCACTTGGAAGAAAGTGGGTTGCAGTCGGAAGATAGGTGATGTGATGGGATGAACCTCGAGCGTGGGATCAACAATAGGCGCCAAACGGGATATTATTTTTTGCAGAGGCTCTTGCATTCGCCATGGTTTGATGGGCGGTCGCATGCACAAACCGGGGTGGTCGGGCTGGTCACTAGGGCAACAGGGCGAGCTGTAGCGGGGCTCAGCGGCGCTCAAAGCACTTCCAGCGACTCTATCCTCTGATTCCCTGCTTAATTTAGACAGAAACCAGCAGGTCTCGCAGGTCTTGTTTCAAAGACGATCCGACAGAAAAGCAGCTACCCCGCCTAGTGCCTGGCCACGCTGCCACGCCATCCCCCATTGGGCCTTGCTCTCTGCGCCGTCCAGTCTGGCGCAGTCTTGCCAGTCTCCATCTCCCCAGGAACGCTCCAATCGCTGGCTCCATTAACTCCATTTCACCATATGGCCGCTACCTTGGCTACCTTGGCTACCCTGCTTTCTCTAGAATCTCACATAGCGTCGTCGATGTCTTACATATTTACGCCGATTGGAAGACCCATTTCTATAGAATATCCATACAATATCCATGTTGTATTTGCCGATGTTCCCATGTTAAGAGAGAGAACCAAGATCTACTGTGGAGTTCCGAGCCCAAGGAACAATAAAAAACCTGTCTAGATGCTTGCCTTTGCATAACTAGTTCAACCAGCCCAGCGCACTTCGTACTTTTTCTCCTTAGCTGAACGATGCGATATCGACGATCTGTTGTTTATTATTCCGAGTCCCTCTTTGTCCCTCTCTGGCCTGTTATCCCGCATAACCCTAAAAAGCGGCGCCACCCAAGATTTCAAACACAAACACTGCAGATCCCGTCGTCCCGGATAAGCAATATACAAAAGAGCCTATTGTTCCCTCTCCTTGCTTCTTTCCGCATTGCACTAGGACAGGACCACCCCGGGAACCTTGACCATAACAAACAAATACTCCGTGCAAGCCGCCCAGTGACAGGTCCTCTTTCGGCTTGTTATGCTTCGACGTCGGGACGGCAGGCAGGCCATCGTGTTCTTATCATAGATATTCCGCTCTTGTTTGGGTAAAGAAGCACGGCTCCGACAATGCTCCAATACAGTAAATATAATCGTTACAAAAAACTTCACTGCCTTGACTGCGTCTGTGCATATTAATATCCTTGCTTCAAGTGCCTGTAGACAGTGCTCTCATGATTATCAAAGGACCAACCTAGCAACTTAGCAATATGTCATTTCTAATTTTAATTTCGTATTCTGTCATTGGCCTGTCCTTGTGTCGGTACGTGTTCAACTTGGCATCTGAGCAGAGCATTTCCGTCAATGTGGCCAATGGCAACAAGCAAATATGTGAGCTTGATCAAGTGAATTGCTGTCTACTCTATAGTTCTAGTGAATTATACAATCCCTGTCCACCAGTTGTTACAGTTATCCACAAATGAGCTCGTCATCAACTAGTCCCTTCTGCTTGTCGTCCATCTTTGGCTCCTTGATGCCATTCACGCCATCAGGCTTTGGTAGGCCAGTTTCCTCGGTGCCATTGCTCTGGACCTCGCCAGACTTCTGTTGCTCCTCCTCCATCTTCTTCTTGTCCTTTTTGCTAAGGCTCAATGCTCCCTTGGCCAGGGCCTCCTTGGGGAGAGGCCTAATGATGGGCTGTGCAACCCACCAAGGCCGCTTGCACTTCTTCACAATGGCTGCCGAGCTCTCCGTGTCAAGAACCTCGTCAGTTTCTCCGTCGGCGTTGACACCGTTGCCGTTTGCGTTGGAATCCGGCTGGGCGCCCGGTGCCGACTCCGATTGCGCCTCGGGCTCCTCGACACTTTTCCCGTCCGTCTTTGCGTACTCAATTAATCCTTGAGCAACCCGGTGCTCGACAAGCTCTAACACGTGCTCAAAGGCCGGAACATCGCCTGGGCGCGCCTTGGCCAATGCGTCGCGAATGTCTGTGTTCTTTGCCACGAAATGCCGCAAAAGATGGAAGAGATGGGGACGCATCGCCAGCAAGTTTGGATCCGAGCATAACTTTGGCTTGGAGCCACCACCACCGCCTTCCTTCTTTCTCTTCTTCTTGGCAGGCCCTTCCTCTTCTGGCTCTTCCTCGGCTTGTGCTTGGTGCAACCAGCCCTCGTCATCGCCCACGACGAATAGTGGTCTCCGTACTGGCGCAGGAACATCCTTTACCACGTATTTATAAATAATGTCCATGTAACGCCGGAAAATGGCATCCACCCTGTATCCACCCTTTCCATCTTTGCCGCGCCAGTACTCCCGGGTCTCAAAGGTGGGTGCCGGCAGTTCGGCAAAGACGGAGGGGTCGCTCAAGTTGCCCTCGGCGCTCATGACCGCGTCAGCACCCGTGACCTCGAGGCACTTGTCCACATCGCCTCGTTGCAGGATATTGCCGTTGGCGAAGATGACCGTCTCTGGTGGAAGGTTGTCTCTCAGGTAACGAATATAGCTCCAGTCGGCAAGACCTGTCAAATGTCCCTTTTGTTCACGCCTCCGCCCGTGCAACGTGACGATACTTGCACCCGCGGCCAGACAGTTCTTGGCGTAAGCCAAGGTTGCCTCTTTTGTGTCCAGGCACCTAATCTTGGCCGTCACGGGAATTGGCAGGTTCTCATGTAATGTGTTGATGAGCCTGTAAATCAAGTCTTGATCTTCCTGCAAAAAGGCACCGTAGTGACCTTTCCGAGCAATTCCCTGAGGACATCCTAGGTTTAGATCCACCGCATCGCAGTACGGCGCCGCCAGCTGAGCAGCAGCCAGGAGATGTGAGGGCTCATTGGCGCAGAATTGCACAAATAATGGTCGGTCGAAATCGGGATTCCCGTCCAACCACGGGGTGGTATCGACTGGCGGCTCTGGCTCGCCTTTCTTAGCTGTGGGCGCCGGATGTACCGCCTGGAAATGCGTGTCTCTGTATCTGGCGGTCTCTTCAAATAGACGAGCGTGGAACATTGGGGTATATGCGAGCAATTTTTCGTTGTCGGAGGGCGTCATGAAAGATCGCGTGAGCATGCGCCATGCCTGCAGTAGAGGAGCCTGTCAGCATAAAGGCATGTCTGGAAATTGGCTGCGTCTTTTCGCAGGGGACGAGATGCGTCACATGGGGCGGGATCATACAAACTCGGATTGATCGACCATGGGGGCGACTACGAATTTGGGACTTCCAATGCTTTCATAGAATGCTCTGCCGTGGAGCTTCGGCTTTTTCGTCGCGTTTGTTGTCGTCGTGGCGTCATTTTGCGCTGGCGCGACAGCTTCGGCCATTGCTGATTGCGCATTAATGGGAGGGGTGGAAGCCATGCTGACGAAGCGGCTCTGAACCAAATGTCTCCAGCCTGGAGACGTCCAGCATGCGAGACTTCTTCTTCGGACGAGATCCAGCGTGGCTGTTGTGTGTGTTGGGCTGTTTAAGGGTAGCTCTGCGCTGCCGTGTTGCGCTTCAAGGTCACAGCTGGGTATGATAGAGCCGCGATCGCAATGCGCCAAACCATAACTTTTTTTTTTTGTCCCTCGAAAAGTTTGGCAGGGGTCTGAAAGATAAAGTGGAGCATCCAGAGAAGACGCCATAGCCTTGCATGATCAACACAAGGCTGGGAGAGATCGTTTCCGATCAAATGATCATCGTATTCTGGATAGACGCTAAGAACCAGTACGCAGCTCTAGCGAGCCTCTAGGATAGGATGAGATGATTGGACTGATGGCGACCCCTCCAACCATTACGCGAAGCGATGTAGGGACCCTGGAAAATTTCCCCAACCACTCACTCACATACTCACTCACTCACACCCACCCACCCACCACCCGCTGTCCAAATTGTTTCAGTCAAAGTTGGTGCTTGATCCTCCAACAATGCGCATTTTCCAATGTGGACCAGGTCGGTAACCCGCAATAGGTATACTGTGGTATGTAGCGTAGTGTCAAGATATTTGCGCAGGATGGCAACGTGCAGGCGATCGACATGATGAGGCCCTTTCTAGACGCTGCTGCATAAGAATCACACACTCTACAAGTAAAGATCTGTCTTGTCGAAATATGCCCAGGTTGCCGAGTGCAAATTGCATGACCAAACAGCTTTGCGGAAAAGAGGTCATGAATCCATCCATCCCTTGTCGCTACAGTATTGCAGCTCGTATCGAAACTTTTATGATCTACACTACATGCTACTAGTCAAAACCACCAAGCCGCCAAACCTACCGATAGTCTTGTTTGTCATACTATTGTATGTTGCTGGAGTCACACTTCTACAGCCACAAGGTTTTGAGCAAGTTGTTTCTGGCGCACTTAACGTGAAAAATATGAAAACGCCTAGTTTCCTCCCAGAGCTCACCTTGAGACGCTTGTAGATCCCGAGATCATCTGCAGCAATCATGTCTCTTTGCCATTGACTACTGACTGGTCCTCTCATGACAATGCGCATTATTGTATCACTCAAGGATTGTATGTGGGGAAAAAAAATGCTCTTTTATTTTTGATGAATTATTGTTCTGCCTATCTCCTTGCAAATTGTATTTTGGGGAGAGAGACCCCCGCTCCATACCAGGAAGCGCAAAATGAAAGACTTATCTCTTTCCCAGATACAAATATGCCCCCCGCTTTTTGGTTCTTTTTCCCTTTCGTTCCGTCCTGTTCAAGAGACTTGGTTTCTGCTTTTAACGGTTTTCGGATGACCAGATATAGGCCTCAAGAGATTGGGCGCAAGTGTAGAATATTGCTGGCTTGCATAGGGTATTCCTATCCACAAGTTGGGTGTGGTGCTCTTCGGGTGGTAGCTTCCGCTCAGATAGGTACTCTTGTCGTTCCCCTCCGGCTATTGTGCAGTGCTCTGATAGGGTGGTGGGCTTCGTGCTAATGAACCACCGCACTGCGCTTTACCAACGAGACTTTACTGCTAGACTCATGCGATATTGCAGAGTATATCAAGTCACAATCGTCTGTGAGTTTGCTTGACTTGGTCCATGAACCATTCGCGCAGGAACAAGTGGAATGTTGTGCAGGCATGCTGCTTTGATTGATTTGGTAATTACTGAAGTCCTCGAAGATGTGTAGAAAAATGAAAAGAAATGAACAAAGGACGGCTGATTTGCTACGCAAATACCTCAGGTGCTTTATTGATCGATGCCCGTCTAACCGGGGACGAGTCGGGTGTTTCGAAAATTCCAGAACGCCAATAGACTCCTTACTATGCTGACCAGGCCATACGCCGCCAAAGTGAATACTAGGAAACACATGAGTGGATGATAACAATGCTGTAATGAAAAGGAAAATAGGCTCGTCGAGTTGTGCGCTTTGAAATGCTCTTCATCAGAAAAAGTGCGTGTAAATTTTGGATGTTTCGTGAACCTCCATCTCCTGTAGCGCAAGTGTCAGTCATATAGTCCAGATTATAGTGTTGCTTTGCGACTTACCATCTTGAAACTGTTCAGCTCCTCCTTGATCTGCTGTGCCAGCATGGGCGTCAAACGATTGCATGTAGCAATTTCACCTCGTCTGTCATACTCCTGAGGCGGCCAGGTGTCGTGGAAGATGAGCCTGGGGCTGAAGGTAGCGTTACGCTTGCTCAGCACGCCGTGGGGCGTTCCCGGTGCACTCTTGGTGTCCTGGCGAAGCTTCAAGGCGGACATGAAATAGTCCTCGCTGCCAATCGTAATGGCACCTGGGTGCTTGTTGCCAGAGCCATCTTCATTGGGAGTGCTGGGCGCGGTCGAATTGGGAGAATCCGAGACGTTGGGAATCATGGGGAGCTCAAATACGGGACCTTTACCAGCTTGTGGCGAGGGGCTCGGTGAGTTGCTACGGGCTAAAGAAACTTCTGTTAGTGTATTTTGGCATAAAGCCATCTCGATTTGGCACTTACTCTTGAGAATGCCCTTTCGGATAGCACCCAGGACTTCTGCCCGTTCCTTTTCGCCTCCAACAATGCTCTTCCGAGCCATGGAGTCGTTATCCGAGCTACCCAACCGGTCTGACTTCAGGCTGTCATGATGTACTTGATCCATGGCATCCAACGAATTGCGTTCCAGGCGTGGAAATCCAGATGCTCCTGCCTGTTGAGACAGATCCGCATTCGAGGTAACATTCACCCTCTCTCTTTCAGCCTCGACTGTAATCATTGATACCGCGGCTTGGCTAGCCTCGGGTGCAGCGATTTCACCAATAGGTGAGCCGATCACAGACTTTGGCCGGAACAATCCTGCAAGGGAACGTCCACCTTTCTTCATACCTTTGCCCATTTTCCGAAGCATGATCGAAGCCGATGATGCAGTTGAAGAAATCGACAGGTTATCAGTCGAGCCGGTGAAAATTTTGGTGCCCGAGTAAATATTGTTACCAAGACCGCTGGCCTCCTGCTTCTGAGCAATACGAGCTTGTTCCTGCTCATACAGATCATCGGTATCGGGCTCCTTCCGCAATTTCGCAGCATCATGATGGCCTATTCGGCTGGCATCATCAGAGACGTCAGCCTTCCTGAAGTCAGCAGCACTGCCGAAAGAGAAAGCTCGACGAAGTCGAGACGTTTTACTCTTTGACTTCCCCTTTTCGTTGATAGCGGCCAGGTGTTGTGCAGCAGGGCTGGCTCCTTGGGACGATCCAGGGGGCTTCGTTGGCGCAGCAGCAGAAGCATTGCCTGCTGCAGGTTTGGCAGCCTCATCAGAAGGCATCGTCGCCGGCTTGGACAGTGGCGAAGGAGTAAGGACTCGCTTCGCAGCATCTGACGAAGAACCCCTAGGAGGAATGTTGACCGACTTGGGAGTGTCCAGGGTGTTGGACTTGTCGTCGGACGTGGTAATTGTCGAGGCGGGGCTGCCTGTGGGGATGGATGCGTTGGAGTTTCGATTGGTAGACTAGAATGGCACAATGCATGAGCATGGATTATGGAAATGAGGGACTACACCGCTGATTGGGCAATGCATCGGGCAAAACGATATAATTGGTGCACTTACCGAAGATGGCCGAGAATTGCTGCTCTTGCTGGACACAAGGCTTTCAGAACTGCCGTTCCGGGCCTGCGTAGCAGTGGTGTTGGTATTCTTGCTTGCTGCAGCTGGTGCAGGGACAGGAACAACACGGGGCGACCCTTTTTGGCTGGATATGCTAGCTTTTCTTGCACGGCGAGCGGCTTCCGTTTGCTCCTTGAGCTCTTGAGGCGTCAAGGGAATAGGATAATCTGAAGCATCAATCGAGTGCATGCTGCGTCGACGGAATCGTCTCATCTCTTCCTCAGTCGGCTGGCGTTGGATCACCATGTCATCTGCCGACATTCCTGGCATATAGCCGTAGAGACTATGCGGCCGAGCTGCCAGCGTCGCTGAATTTCTGTGCACCGGCATCCTCTGGCCCGTAACTCTCGGATTGTACAAATGTACGACTGTAGCCATACCTGACCCAGATGGCATTGCTGAGCCAGAGCCTGAGCTGGAGCTCTGCGATTGCGATGAAGTACTCGACGACGAATCGACAGGGGTTGCTCGTTGTGCCGGGCGCCTGTATCGATCAGGAGCAGCTTTTCCGCTTGCAACCTGGGCAAAAGTCGGCTGGGTTGTTGGCATCATTTGCTGCTTCGTGCCAGATGGGAGGGCAGAATCATCGCGGGACATTGTTTGTGAGGGTACCCGAGCAGAGCTGGGAAGATTGGTCATGGAAGCGTGCTGTTGGTATTGAGGGCGTGTGACCATATTACCACTTATCGTTTGCGTTGTTGGCAAAGATGGGCTCGATGATGTCCTCAATGCTCCATATGGTTGCCACTGTCCACTGCTCCCCAGAGCAGGAGTTGATGCAAAGGCATACGGCTGAACTGGATTTGCGGCGATGCCCCGATAACTTGTCTGCCCATTCACTACGCCAGGCATGCCGTATGAGTTACTTCGACTTGTCTGAGAGTTTGATGGATACTGTTGGCTAGAGCCTGACTGAGAATGGCTGTGAGAGTGACCCGGCATTGCTGAGGATGAACCAGGTCTTGTCTGAAGCATGGTGACTGTTCCGTTTTGCTGTGAAAACGATTGTACCATGGCAGCCATGATTCTTCAAAGTGTGCGTCCTCAAGGTGCAAATAATACTCAATCCTGCTTCAGAATCGATACGAATGAGTAGGTACAGAACCCGGCGTTTCAAAGCGAGTCGCGTCTAGACCAAGGGATCAAAATGACACTGACGGCATACGAGTTAGTATCAAGTATTACAAGGCAATCTCATTGTACAGGACCGGGAAATCTTGTGAAAGGATATGGCTACGATGCGAGAGTCCGTGGGGTTGTGTTATAGTGTGATTATAGGCACAATGGTAGAACTGGGATCAAATGCACACCCTCATACCCTTATTTTTGGAAACCAGCAATCGAGAATTCGATTACCAGTCAGGCCGATTGGCCGATTAAAAGAACAGTAGTGAGGCGGAAGAGAGAATCGAAATCGCGACCGAAGATCGATTATGACAGAGGGGAGGTTCGAATCAAAGGGCGCCTGCGACCGAAGGTGGGAAACGAATGGATGAGGGTCGACACAGAAAGATCCACTGCTACCGTAGACCTGTCTGTCCGATGGCCGTCGAGAGTTTCTCGCAACGGGGTCGTCGGTGTCGGAAGAGTTGCAGCGAGGTTATCGTGAAGTCGAGAAGATTCTCAGGTGCCACGGAAGGACACACTGGAAGTCGGTGGAGGTTTTGCCTAGCAGGACATGAGAGGCAAGACTGATCGAACAGTGCAAGCGTCCGAGCGTCTCGATTCTAGATTTGGGACTTATTTTTTAATCCTTTTTTTTTCTTCCTTATGGAAAGGGATGGAAAAAGAAACAAATTGAAGAAGTATTTTTTTCTTGATTGTGATTTTTTTTCGGCCTCGAGATTGAACTCTTGCTGAGATGAGCTGCCGTGCGAAGAAAAAGGTGCAGGACCGACACCCAAAATCTAGAGACACGAGCGGCAGATTGGAAGAGAAGAAAAAAAAAGGGGAAGCGCGGAGACGAGGTGGAAGGGTCCTCAGCTGTGGAAACAAAAGAAGGGAGCGGCGTTCACGTCGAAACCCGGGACAGGTGGTAGTGGAATTAAGGAGCAACGACGATGTACACACTAAGTCACCAAGCAGGAAACCAAGGGCAGGGACGCAACAAGAATGATATGGGGAGGGGGAAAAAAGACGAAAGGGCTGAGGAAGAAAGATATGGTGACGATGATGGTTGGTGGTAGTAACTCCAAAGAGTGTCAAGAAAGTCAAAATCAAAGTCAAAGAAAAGGGTCGGAATGTTTGGAAAAAGGATAGGGAGAGAATTGGGGGACTTGAGTGACTTGCCTGGGCAGACTGGAGACAAGAGCCAGGGCAGAGAGTTGCAACAGGGAATTGAATTGGGGATGGATCATTTGCTTGCATTGGCAGAACCCGACCGAGCATGAGAGAGCCTGGCCTTTCGCCTGGAGCTCTGCTGCTTTTGCCTGCCTGTGTCTGGCTCGCTCTTCCAGCGAGCCAATTGGAACGCCAGTGGGTGATGGATCCAGGACCCAGGACCCGTGTAAATCACTGCAGCAGCTAGCAGGCTAGTGCTAGCAAGCAAGCAACAACAGCAACAGCAGCAAGAGAAACGAGACCCCGTAGCTACCAGCTACCTACCTGTATGTAGTGTAGCTCTTGCGTGCCCACAGGACCTAATGTTTGGTGGGCATGTGCTAAAAAGGCAAAGTAGCTTTTACCACTACGTACCCTCGCGGGCAGGTTGTACTGCGAAGGGTGCACTGTAGTACTGTGAGTGGTAAGTCTGGGTCTGGTTTACTTCAATGGGCCACCAAAAGAGAATCCACAGGCGAGAAGGAAACGAGATCCACTACACATTCTAGAGGCACTGGAGAAAATGGCGAATTGGCACCCTTTGCCATCAGCGGTTTAGCGCAGGGCACTGCGCCTCAATTCAGTCCAATTGGGGCCGGCTGCTGCTGCTGTTGTTGCTGTCGTTTGAACATTTCACGGAGATAATGTATCTACAATTGAACATGTACTCATCATTTTTAGCACTTGGCAGCGAGCCTCGATCGTCATCGCTGTCTAGACTCTGCCCATCAACTTGACCGTTACGTATGTGTTGCTTGTCTTTCCTCTGTTCCGCCGCCAATACTCCCGCCGATGGTTGTTTTTCGCACTCGGAGACTTTTTTTTTTCGCGGCCAGGAACGCGCTCGCCTAAGAAAACGTAATAATGCATCTGTAGAACAATACGTACCTATTTCACCTACCAGCAGCCCAGTAACTACCTAGGTAGGTAGGCACGTAAAGACTGCATGTGCGCTAAATCATGTAGGTCACCACTATGCAGCGCCTGCTTTGCGCTAATTCGACGCTTGATCAGATCACTGGAGATGACAGTCAAGCGGCACCAAACAGTTGCCAAGCCCCTCCTCCCAAAAAAGCTGCATCGCACAGGTAAACTACCGCAGAGGAATTATCAAATGAGGTTCAAGTTCCTGGGCCCGTCGAGAGCATCTGGGCCAGGCACCACGCAGCTTGGACCAATCTGAGAATAGGTACACATCATCTCGCGCAATTTCGCCCTACTGCACAACGTACCGAGCGCACCTCTCTCCGTGCGTCCAAAACTCCAGACCTCATTCATTGTCGTGAGGAGCACAGCTTGCCCAGCGACCCGTCCCCAAAAAGTGACCCCCCCGTGTCCTATTTGGTCTTCCACATCCGCGGGGGCATCAACAAACTCGTATGGAAACCGACAGGGTTGTCCATTGGACAGGCCGAAACGGTGGCGGGCGACAGGCATTGATCGCTGCCGCGCTAGACAAGTAATGGGACAAGGAGACAGGGGCGGTTTACGCGGCGAAAGACGGCTTGATCGAGAGGGATGCATTAGATGAGTATCCTGCTGAATCAAATATTAATATAATTATAATACAGATTTATTCATCTCACCATCGTGAAATCGCTGATGACTTCTTTCCCTTTTATTCGAAAAGATGCTTGGGTGGCATGTCGGTTTCTCATTTGCTCGGCCCAATTGGGCGTATGATTTTCTTCTTCCCCGGATCTAGCTTTTTTGCTCAACCGACTAGACGCCTTGTCTGGTTCAGTGGTTCAGCAGAGGGCCGAGGCAAGAGCAAAGACTCGAGATCGATCCGCGCAGTTCGATTCCCGACTCAAAAAAAGAATCAACCAAGCACATGGGCCACGAGTTCTTTCGTACCACGTTGGTCGGAGCACTTCTGGTCGTTGCGACTGAAGTTCCACACATGGTACATTGTAGCTTCAACCAACCTACCTTTTTACACAGTAGATACAGTAGAGTACACTGCTGGCTGCCTACGTGGTTGATTGATGATCAAGTTCCTAGAGGGGTCTTTTCCCAGTCCATCGTGGGGACGGGTGCGGATACCAGTAAAATCCCGAGGCAAATGAATTCTTTACTTACAGAGAGCTATGTACCTTGCTCTGTCAGCATGCAGCAGTGACTTGATTGTTTGAGAAACAAAGACGCGCAATGGGAGCCAATGCCTCAGAAACTAGCTAGAGGATGACTCGTCGTTGATTAGTTGTCTGTCGTTCTGAATGCTCTCTCTACTACAAGCCATGTCTGCTGGCAGAAGTCATGTCACACAATAAGTAAACACCATGCACGCGCATGGTACATGCTGTCGAACGCCAAGACTCGAGATTACTTACATAGTATGGCCGTTGCTTGTACAGTTGAAGCATGCTGCCCTCATTTCCGGGGGTCCCTGTTCATATTTCGCCGTGTCCGTGCTGCTGCACCACCTCAGGAGATTGAATACTAATGCTGCCAATTGAACCAAATTCTCATCCACTCTGCCATGTTCGTACGATTGCGGATGGGGTCTCCTGTAGAGAGTTGCATCTGCTCATTCAATTGTAGCCGAGGATCAAATACCGCAGCGGAAGAAATGGGCCAATTTTGTTTCTATTTTTTGTGCTTTTTACAAGTCAAACGGTAAACCAACCAGAAAAAAAAGAGGCTTGCAGATACCGCAAAGGGCAAAGCCATGTTGATCCAATGACATTCTCCATCCCTGGATTCGGTATAGCGGTGGGATGTGTCACATATAAGATCATATCTTAAAGCATATAAACTACGCCGTTCTTGTTTTGCTGCTGGGGCAAATGCTACGTTCAAAGTAAGAAAAGTTGGCAGCATTGAATACGTGTCAACTTTGTCTGCAAACAAGGTATTCATACTGTAGATATATAGGTAAGGCGCAACTTGCTCAGTGATCAATGGACCAGGGCAGGCACCTCGTAATGCAACGTACGTATCATTGAAGCCCGGTACCAATATTCATCATCAGCTGCAGGTGGGAAAGGGAACCGAATCGATCACAGGACCAACCCGATCACCGCCGTTGTACGTTTTTCCCGCGCCTCCGCAGAGAGGGCCTCGGATACCTGCTTTTGCGGCCTTGCTCCTATCGGTGTTATCTGTATCTTCGCTACCGGAGACAAAGGCGCCCCGCACTGATTTCCCCGGTACCCAGATTTGTTGGTAGATCTCACGCCTTGCACAGTAGACATTGGCAACGCGCGTGAGGGATCGACAGATGTGCGACTTTTTGTCTCTTGTCCTGGTGACAGGATGAGCAAGTTTGCTTGAAATAGTATTCAGCCAGTATTCCCTTGCTGAGTCAAGAATGCCGCGGATAGGATGACACATCTCCTACAATCCTCCTCTTATTACCATTGTTTTCACCATTGCACTATGGTTATTGGCTTTGCTGTCTATTTTAGTCCTGTCTCGGCAATTGATTATGGGACGGACCAGCAGCAATTAGCATTGAGCTCTTTCGCTTGCATTTATGATTTATGAGATGCCTTATCGCCTCGTTGTCGCGAGTCGCGTCGTGGTCTATTACACATTCTTTGACTTCTAGGGAGGAACGTCACCAGCTGGACCCTGCCTCGAAAAGGCTGACGAAACCATCAAGACCCTGTGAGTGGCAAATCCAGGTATCAAATGTATGTACACACATGCTTGATATATGCAATAGAGTCTTGGCTAGCTTTGAGCGCCATGTTATGTAATGCATGCTTTCTGAACAGACCAAACGATGGATAAATTACTATTTGCAGCACGTCCGGTGGAGGCCCACCAGCATTACATTACTCCGCATAATGAATGTAGTCTTTCATCTCCCTCTGGACACGGCAAGGCAAAAATGTACAAGAAAGTTCCCAATATTGGGCGACTGGTGACCAGTATCTGCCAAATCTGTAGTCCAAGATCAAGCCGCTTCAAGTGCTGACGAAGGATCTTGATAGCCGTATCAACGGTCGTACAGAAAAGAGTTGGCGTGGCTTGACTCAAGCGCGCACCTGTGAGCCAGTCGTATAGTGCCTCGGGCGACGTGATGACACACGCCGGCCCCAATTCGATCAGCCCGTCAAGGCGCTCACTCTATGGAATTGAGCTCGGATCATGTGCCATGCTATTCCCACCATGAATAATGCCGGGTTCGCTTGGGTTTCGCCCAAGACAAAACTGGTGCACTTGTTCAAATGTCTGAGAAAAACCGACGGTTTTATTGTAGCCATGAATTCCAATCTGCCGCACTTAACATTCTTCTTTTCCTTTACCGGAACCTAGGGTCAAATTGAGTTTAATGATGGCTTACGATTTATACTCGACTGTCAAAGGGAAATGTGAAACATACATAGAATTGCATTGGCCGATCCAATTTGTTGGAACGCGTGTCGGCGATAGCTCGTCATATGCTCTGTTCCGAGCCAAGCCTACTTCCCTTTTATTTCAGCCCTCCCTCATGTTAGGTTCACGCACATAGGCCTGCAAATCTGCTTTTTCCATGCTACCACTTCAATTCAAGAACACTTCCTCAGAGAATCTCCCACTAGAACAATATTTCGAAGTTGATTGCTTGCCGGCGGTGCTGTGTCATCTCTGATAGCTAGATTCCGGTTGATCGTAGCTGGGATCTCGTCTTGGTTAATGTATTACTTTTGGGCGAAAAAAAAAAAAAAAACATGTCCGTTGATTCTTCTTCGTTTTTGTTTTCCTGCATTTAGACATGGACAGTGAAACTAGGCTTCTCACGATGCATTCAGGCGACAGAGAAGGGATATTTCGAGTGTCAAGCATGGCAAACGCAAGCTCTCGGATGACAGTTTTTCGGAAGATTGATGCCAATTAAGTCGATTTGAGTCTACATCAAGATCAAAAAGACACAAAAACAGCATCGGTGGAAAGGACTGCATCTTGACGCAGCCCTAAAAGTCGTCCTAGGTGAATGAGTCCGCCAAGCTAAGAAGGTTTCAGCGATGGAGATGCGGCATTAGGCCCACAACCAGCCATATTGGCAAGAAGATGTTCCAAGTCGGGTAATGAAGGATAGAAATTCTGCCAAAAGGATGTTCCAAGTCTAGTTGAAAGATAAAAATAAGATGAAATAAAAATAAAAAGAAGAAGAAGATGTAAGTTTGGCCGAGGGTCTTGCCAGAGCAGGACTAGTACGCAGTAAATTTATCAGTCCATTAATATTTGTTATACTTTGTGACTGCATGTTTGGACATGCCGTCGACTCACGTGAGGTCATTTAATAAGGTCTCATTATAGTGCAGCCATGGCCATTATTGAGAGCAATTAGGATCGAATTGACGACAGATAGGGTATATTGTGTCTGAAATCAATCTTGTCGAGTATGCTGCCCATAATGGGATTTCCGAGATTTGCCTCTTTTTCGCAATGATTCGAGCTCGCTTTCACCGCTTTCCATCAAGTGATATGCACTGGAACACTTCAAGCCTTTACGCGTTTCGATCTATCCTTGTCTCATGTTGTACGTCGTGACACAACATCTTCCCGCATCTTCGCGCATCTGCGGCAGCTTCCATTTCAGATCCCGGAAGAGATACCCATTCTCAGCTCGCACCGGGAGGACCGGGCATCCCTTTGAACATTCCTCACCGGCACCCCCAACCAAGGGAGTGCTTCCGTCTTCGGCACACGAAAATGCGCGTCAGTCGTAGCGAGATTCTTTCGTTTTTCCCTCAGCCTGGCACGACTGGACCAAGGGCTCTGCAATGGCTCATAGGTGCGTTTTCTTTTTCGGCATGGCCCGCAGCCCATATTCGCGATTCCCTGAGACCTAAGAAAACAATCCCTTCCGAGCCAGCCACCAGGCACCAGGCACACAACGGATTGACCTACCAGTAGGTATAAACGTACGCTTATCGTATAGCGCATCTCTCTAGCTCATGTTGTTCCTCTCCAGCTCACGGTTGTACTCACTATTGAGGGTTTGCCGCATTCCTCGCTAGACCAATCGGCTGGGACAATGCAGCTCATTCTGGTAAGGTCAACCCACTGCTATCGTTACCGTACGGAACGACTTGGTGTCATCGGAACCACGACGTGAGGTCCAACTCCAGCATACTTTTGCTAATAGAACTGAATACTGAATATGAGATGGCAAATCAGTCACGAGGACGCGTCGCCTGGGTAAAATAGCGAAAATACCCCAGTGACCAAGATAAGCTTGTTGGTATAGACTTTCGACCATCTAGCAGACCTACGTCAGCGGCCTGTTTCAGAATACAGTTTCTGCGCGTTATAGATGTTTTGATCCCCCTCTCTGCGGCCGAAGGTTTGACCCGGCGCTCACCAGCTGGCCAACGCCGGCCAAGTAAAGCCCTCCAGCTCCTCACCACAAAGACAGAACGAGAAGCTGAACACACCACACCTATTATGCCAACACATGCAAAGCCCCGCCGCCTAAGGGGATCCACCCGCCGCTTTGAGTTCCAACGCAGGCGCGGGAAAAGCCTCACTCCACTCGGAGGGGGGTTGCGTGGTGTGGTGTGGAGTCGGCGCCGGCAAAAAATAGGGGGCCGGGTTCTCACGGCCTAGACGCCGGCACCCGAGGGGCAGCAGAGCTCATGCCACGGACCATATACACTACACTGCCGCCTGAACTACACGACTGGCAGCCAACTTGAGCTATCAAGCTTGTTTGTTGGAGGCTTCAATGTTGCTGGTAGACTCTAGCAACCCGAAGATTGTTCCTGTTTCTTGTCTGCGCGTTGGAAATCGCTGCATCCCAACAATCTCTGTCAGCTCTCCACTGCTATTGTCGCACGTCTTTGTCTTTCTGCTGTCACACGTGAAAGGTTCCTCCTGTTCGCCTGCTTGGTTTTTCTGGTTCGCAGCTCACTGGGCAATAGCCACCTCAGCCACCCGTGACGTGATTGTCAGGCTTACAGCACTTGTCTATTACCTACATGCATGCTCCGATAACCTTTGCATGCAAGCTGCAAGAAGCACAAGCAAGCACTCAAGCACATGTACAGACCGCAACATTGAGCAGCAGCAATTCGAGCCAAGCATGGGGCCAAGATAAGCCTTTTTTTCTTTCAGCTCTTCCCCGACCACCGCTCAGCACTGAGTCACTCTCTGGCATACATCGTAGCTTACTATTCAAGTCACACTGCTTCTCTGAATCCCGCCTAACCACGGATTCCCTACATGAAATCATCCCACGTGCGTCCGATATACCATAGCCCCTCAGGCAAAGCAAAAAAACCAAGCACTTTGCATACCAGCTTTACCCATCTAGGCGCCCTTTGTGCTTCCCGATCTGCCTCGAGAATTTGCTTCTGGCTTCCTCCAACTGATCATTCATTTGTCTGCGAGACCTGGCCCATCACGTTTTGTGTGGCGGGGGAAAAGGGAAAAACCCTAATGATGGTCGGCGCCTCCAAGGCCAGAAGAGGGTGTCAGCAATGTTTGGTACGCAAGACCAGGTGTGACGAGGCACGACCTTCCTGTGGCAGCTGTGTCAAGTACAATACGCGGTGCCCTGGCTACCAACAGCGAGGCGGCGGCGGCGGCCTCAAGTCGTTTGTGGCTGGGAAGAAAAACGCAGTGAGACCACGCGGGAGACAGCAGCAGCAGCAGCAGTCGGCGGCGTCGTCGGTTGTGCATGTTGGACGACCTCGCCCGGATTCCGAACAATCCTATGTACCAGGAACCAAGCGGATAGTAGTCGTACTGAGTCATGCTGTGATAGAAGGACGTCGTCGTCAATCGGAAAACAGTAGGAGCTGGCTCCAGGCCCCCAAGCCAGTCACGGCGCTCGAAAAGTTACAGGATGCTGTGGATCGGAGACTGAAAGTCCTAACCGAGCCGCGGCACAACACGACGCTATTCGTAGGTGCCTTGCTGGAGTCGCTGTGGTGTATCTTGCCCCCGAAGCCTGAGAATGTTCCTCCGTTGCACGTCCTGATCGGTGCTGCTCGCGGAATGCATCGATCGCCAGCTTTGTTGACCGCTCTGTGTGCAGTCGGTAGTCACATTGTAGGTCAGCTCTACCGAAACGAGAACGTCTTGCTGGAATCTCACTTGGCATATGAAATATCACTGCGGAATCTCCAACAGGCCCTGTACCATCCCCAGGAATGGAAGTCGTCGGAAACTCTCGACGCTTCATTGGTACTGTACTACTATAAGGTAAGATATACTTTCAATATTAGTGTGCGCAAATTTTTCATTTCAGCAACATAACTACAACTTCAAGCAGATCTTAACAGGAACGGGAACGCCGAATGATTCGAAATACTACGCAAGAGGTATCGTCCACCTGATTCAGGTAAGAGGTATGGCCCATTTTGAGCCTTGGGCAGACGAAATGCTGCGTTGCTTGCCACACGTACCTCACTTCCCTTCTCAACGCGCCCATGAGTAGATTGCGCTATGCATCTATTGCGCTCGTCTACTTTGCTCGCGCGGATATCATCAATCTAGGCCTTGTTCATTTAGCAACTGTACTCATATGGGGAGCCTGGCGGAATTAATATCATAGCTCGTTTGCGAGGATTCGAATAAGATTGCTTCCTATCTACATCGAACAATCAGTAAACACATACTGTGTATAATTGAGGGGCGATATGTTTGTATTTCCGCAAAGTCCAGATTTTGCCGAAGACGCTTCCGCCCTGCCAATTGCCAAAGATGCAAGTTATGTATGGGTACGAAATACTGGAAAGGCGTACAATCAATGGAGGATCACAGTATACCAAAAGTATTTTGCTGTGATGATACCATCCCGGAACAGCATATTCTGTTTCAAAGCATACTATTCACGTCCTAGACGCTGTCTTCATTAAGACAATGACTTTGTAGCATCAATGCTGACAGTGCAAGAAGTATCCATCGGGTCACATCACGCAAGGGACACAGTAAAGCGAATCCAGAGTTCTACCAATGCCTGGATTTACTGAGCTCGTGGATTGCAAGGGATTAGCGAAGCAGACTTGATAGCTGCGTGTATTTTCCAGCAATCGGTGTGTATTATATAAACATGGATTTAATGTCTCATCAGCACAACCAGGCCGGCCAGACTGCGGTAACAGTCGACCTAACCGGTCGACTCGGAGATTCATATGACCGGTTTTCCTAATATCGTCGGCCATTGCGGCATCGCGATTGATGCGAAGAAGAGAGTTCAAATGATCGAAGAAATCATTCGTTGCTTCTGCCTCGCACGCAAGCACCAGACTTCGATTCCGATTCATCGATATCGGTTGACCCGTCTCCCGACTGGGTTATCGCTCTGGGTTGGGCCTAGGCTAGCATGCTATTTTATTTTATAAATATATATTTTTTATAAATTCGCTATAATAAAAAAAATTCGAGAAGGAAATTCTTTATATAATAAATAATAAATTTTTAACGCTGGATTAAATAAATAGATAAAAAATAATATAAAATAATAACTAGCTTGAATATATATATATTATATTATTTATAGCGGGCCTGGCTTGGCCATCCGACCGGCCTTAAGGTCCTCTTCAAAAGTGCTCGCCTCGATCTGATCGGCATTGTAAGGGAGCAGAAACTTCTTTCCGTCTCTGTCCTCCGGGTCGGGTTGTTCACAAGAGCTGAAATCAAATGTTCCTGCATTAATTCTCATTGACACCACGAGGGAAGCAACGAAGGCGATTGTTCCGTCAGACCGAAATGACGGCTGGCAAGAGCATTGGATACGATTCTTGATACTCACCTTGTGACGTAGATTCCAAATCAAGTCAGATGGAAGCCGTTGGCAACGACCTCGGAAATCACGGATTCGCTGTCGTTTGTTTCTTGGACAAGCAGGAAACGACAGCTCGTTCCATGGCCAGCTACGGGTATGATCTGTAATCAGGTACGTCCCATGTATTGTGCGGGAATTTCCAGCTGTTCCGCAGTAGCAGGGCCGTCTCTGCATATGGACCACGAGAATCTTTTCGCTAGTTCCTATCATAGTCCCGTCCGAGAATAAGCGCAAAAAGCGGTTGCGGTTGCAAGAGAGCCGATCAATTGACTTCTCCGTAGCTCCATCGATGACGCGGGCCTAGGACGACTAGAAGAGGCTTCTCGAAGGGCGCCTATTTGAATTGGTGCTTTTCTCCGAGGCGCCCAAGGTCAAGCCATCAGCCATCCCGAGCGCGGCCCCACGCCGAGTGCCGGGCAGCGGCGTTTTTTTTTTTTTTTTTTTTTTTTTTTTTTTTTTAAAATGTTCTTATCCATCATCCAAGCCCTACGACATCAGCTAATCGAATGCCTTGTGAGGAATCTGTAGTGAGCACGATCTTTTGTTGTATAATCACAACTAATATCTGACATCTGAATGCTTTGTTTCGAAGCGGTGGACCAAGGATGAGGAAATCGGTCCGTCAGCATCATCCACCTCGCCCACCTCCAGACAAGACCACATTTTCTCCTCATTCCCCGGATCGCGTGTCGAGTCCAACAGATGAAAACGGTCCGAATAACTCCAGAAATTTCTTTCAAGTGTCCAATTATGCCAACGTGCTGGAGATAACGGGCAATCGGGGTGGACATTTTCCCCGGCCGTGGAGACCATACACACTAAAAACCGTCCCCAGCCTGGAGTTTGATGAGCGGCGGTCGAGCGCGCGCACGCGGTGGAGTTCTTGGAGATGACGTAGTTTTGAGGCTGCGAGGCCGCATGACGTTGGATACTTTGTCCCAGATCAGCACCAATAGTGTTGATACACACTTGAACCCCAGATTCACACGTTCTGACAGGTCTGGAGGTACTATGTAGACTGCAACAATTATGGCCCCGGCACGACCGGAATCTCAACCAACAATGGAAAGGAATTGCTAAGGGGCCCCCCATCTTGACAATGCATCTCACAAATGCATCCTCAAACTCTGCTTTCCCCAGCACACAAGATCACCATGGCACTAGCCGCGATACTTTTCTCCATGCTTATGACTGTAGGAGCTGATTGGTGCGCGAAGCTTGGCTGCCAAGCACGTTGAAGTATGGCTCCAGTTTCCCGTGTTCATGGGACCTGTCTCGGAGGCAGAAAAATTTAAGAATCCATGATGACGACAGAACCGTTCGCGCGGGTATGCTTACTCTAATAAAGATATAACGGTCGCTATTCTGTTTTTCGATTTTCGTGTCCACGACTAGATTTAGTAGATGAAGGGACTTTGCTAGTCTGCTGGCGACGACCACTTTGCATTCATATAGCCTGACAAATATACGATCCTTTGAGTGGTTCGTCTCCAACTCTTATTTTCTATTTCTCACCTGGCATCCTCCATATATCCCACGTTTTGGTAGCTGCGAGAAAAGACATTGCCCATCATGTTGGGAATGAGCACTCACGTCACGTTTGACGAACACAATCCGAACGACAAGAGAAAGGGAGCACAGCACATCGATGGCCCCGAGGCTGCACTGGACTACTCTCCGCTTCCACGGTTGACTGCACGATCATTATGCATGGGCGCTCTGGTCTCCATGGGTGGATTGATCTTTGGGTACGTTTCTTATTCCGTGGGTTGTGCTTAACTCATCACTGAATAATCCCCTTGCAGTTATGATACCGGTCAAATTTCTGGTTTCCTGGAGATGCCCGACTTTCTTGAACGATTTGGTGAGCGTCAGGGAGACGAATACACCTTTAGCAACGTCCGATCTGGTCTGATTGTTGGTCTGCTGTCCATTGGCACACTGATTGGCGCTCTCGTGGCTGCCCCGATTGCTGATAGGATCGGCCGTCGCATTTCCATCTGTCTCTGGTGCATCGTCGTCTCGGTTGGCTTTGTCATTCAGGTCGCGTCCTTCACTGCTTGGGAACAGATCATGATCGGTAGACTGGTGGCCGGCTTTGGTGTCGGTGCCCTCAGTCTGCTGGTCCCCATGTATCAGTCCGAGACGGCGCCCCCGTGGATTCGTGGCGCTCTCGTCTGTGCCTATCAGCTGTTCATCACCATGGGAATCTTCTTGGCCGCCTGCTTCAACTATGGCACGTATACGCACCAGAAATACAGCTCGGCCTCTTGGCGCATCGTCATTGGTCTTGGCTGGATCTGGACCATCATCCTTGGCGTTGGCATGTTGGCGTTTAGCGAAACTCCTAGATTTGACTACCGCCGCGGCAGAATCGAAGAGGCTAGAAACACACTCATGAAGGTGTACGGCGCTCCGGCCAACCACTATGCTATCCACCAGCAGATGGAGGAGATTGGCAACAAGCTCCGTGCTGAGACTCAGACCCATGGAGGCTTTATTCAAAACACGATAGAAATGTTCAAAGCGCCGCGCATGAGTTATCGCATCGCCATTGGAATGTTGCTACAAATGTTTCAGCAACTCACCGGCGCAAACTACTTCTTCTACTATGGCACGGTAAGATCGATCCTCCAACTTATATGCTACCGGCCACTAACAGAGTATATAGACTATTTTCAAGTCCGTGTCAATTAGCTCCTTTGTCACCCAAATGATTCTCAATGCCATCAACTTTGGCGTCACATTCATTGGTCTTTACTTGGTCGAGCACTACGGCAGACGCAAGTCGTTGATCAGCGGTAGCATCTGGATGTTCATCTGCTTCATGATCTTTGCCTCGGTCGGCCACTTCCTCCTCGACATTAACGATCCCACCCAGACGCCCACCGCTGGCATTGTTCTCATCGTCTTTGCCTGTCTGTTCATTCTGGGATACGCCACGACCTGGGGTCCCATGGTCTGGACCTTGATTGCGGAAATCTACCCGTCGCGGTACCGTGCCAAGGCCATGGCTCTCGCCACCGCCAGCAACTGGACTTGGAACTTCTTGATTGCGTTCTTCACGCCATTTATCACGTCCGCGATTGATTTCCGCTACGGCTACGTCTTTGCTGGCTGCAACGTTGTGGGCGGACTGTTGGTCTACTTTTTCGTCCTCGAAGGCCAGGGTCGAACCTGTAAGTGTCTCCTCTACGCTATTCGTGACTGCGCCCAATATAGCCACGGCCCGCCCTCTCCCTCACCACTTCTTGTCATCCGTAACTACCTATACTGATACAGTACTTTAGTGGAGGAAATTGACACCATGTATGTTGAGCACGTCAACCCTCGCAAGTCCTCGAAATGGGTTGCGCCTCCACCAGAAGAGATGGACAAGATTAGAAAGGAAGCTGGTACCGAGGTGTCGACTCCGCCAGCGGGCAGTACTCACGGCGGTGTTGTCGAGGGCAGGTAAAAGCTTGATCCATATTGCAGATCTGTTATATTATAAACGGAGTGGGTTCACGCTAGATATTAGGATATATACCATCATATAGCGAACCAAAAGAAGAAAATAGATATAAGTTCGATTTTCACCCTTCCACCCTTCGTAACACTAAATCAGGCTCGACAATGTAAGACAACTACCGCCTATTTAAAAGCCATTTCGGCACAGGGCGCTTTACCAAACCTTGGAGCACCTTCCGATCTCCAGATACCACTCAAGAACCCACCAACTCCCAGCACCATATTACCAGCGAGCAAAAACACTCTCAGAACCACCACGCTATTAAGCAAGCACAAATTTGCCTATAATATTTAGTACTTATTTAAATTGCCTAGGGTATATAAATATATATATATATAAAATTCTAAAAAAACTTAAACCATTATCTAATTAAAGAATTCTCTCTATTTTGCTAAATCTTTAAGCTGCCCTAAGGCAAATCTTGTAAACTCATCTTCGTAGGCGTGGAAATCGGGTGGCATTCGGCAGAGCAAGGCTTCCACATGGAGCCTGTCTAGAAGACGCTGTTGTCGTCGAAGAAGAATTGAAAATGGCTTTCGCGACTGGCCCTTCTTTTAAACGGAGAATTCCTAGGCTCTAGGACTGCAATACTGTCCGCCAGCATATAATTGCCTGCTCGACCGCTGGACGATTCAGTGTATTTCAGTCATGCTATACGCTTGTAACTACCACAGGACATTCATAAATCAAACAAAAACTTCCTCCTCCTGGCGGCCCTTGCCCCTCTGCGCCACCGCTCACGTAGATTTCGGTATCGCCAACCAATCCTGCAATCAAGCCTCCGACTGCCGCTCGCGCATGACGGGTGCTTTGTATATCGCTATCCGTATTCATCGTATGTCGCTTGCCTCTGATCTCCCCCCGCGGATCGGCCTCGGCTTTGGCAAAAACTTGCAGCACGTGGCCACCTTCGCGGTTGACCTCGCCCAGAGCCTCGACCACGGCTCTGCCGTCAATCGCGTCCTCCATGAACGTCGAGGCGGCTCGGAGTCGGCCCGGCTCGGGTGCCGACGCCAGGACCAAGACATGACAGTCCTCGAGCTCCGCGCCCGACGTGCACGACGCCGCCGCGCTCCACGCTGCCCCGGTTTTGATGGCGCCCTCGAGCTCGTCAGACACCACCTCGCCTAGTGCCACCGCGACGCCCACGGCGCTCGCGTACCTCGACATGCCCAGCGACTGGTGGACGTCGGACGTGGGCGGCGTGGCCCCGGCGTCGCGGATCGCCTGGATCTTGGCGTCGGTGAGTAGCGGGCCCTTGACGATGACGAGGTGTACGGCGTTGACGGACGACTCGAGCTCGTCGATCAGGGCCGAGACGGTCCGCGACACCTCGCGCGCCTGCTCCGCCGTGCCCACCTCGTGCGGCTCCAGCTTCCTCGTCCTCCCGGCCGCCGCCAGCATGCCCGTGTTGCGGCCCTCGTGCTCCCGGACGAGAAAGGTCACGTGTGGGCTCAGGACTCCCTCGGTTCCGCCGGAAAATACTGTCACGGCGTCCTTGGGCAGTAGTGGCTCCCAGACCATGGCGCTGAGCGCGCGCGAGAAGTCGTTTACACAGCCATTGCCTGTTGGAGTGATTAGCATGGATATACGTTTGGCAACAAAGTTCAGCCCTACCTTCGGATTTGCCAATCAGACCAATGACTTGGGATGGATCATATCCAGCCTTGCGAAGCTCATCGACGGGTGTCACGTCTGACGGCGAACTCACGCCAAACTTGAGGATATTCACGGCAGGCATAGTTGTCTCGCCAGGTCCAAGGGAGGTAAGTGAGGCAAGAACAAACGGGGAAGCAAAAAGCTTCTCTCCCACCTCAGAAGTCTATTTAAAGATGACGACGCCTATGGTGGGTTTGGTCCAGAGTTAAATGATCGTGATAGGGGCAATCCCACTTAGACTGGATGGAAAATGGATCGATTTGCGGATTTCCTCTAGGATGTGGCGAATCTGGACCGTGAGATCTATTGCCCCGCTTATGTCGTCGCCGCCCTGAGATTTTCAGGGGTATATCATGTCATATAGGGCTGTGATATAGTCGCATCCTGGTGTTCTATTGAGCCTATGCAATGCGGTGGCAAAGGCCTGTACATGGTTTTCGCCATTCACACCAATTAGAGTCGACTACAAGATCTGGGACAGAAAGTCGCAATACTTCTTCCTCTAGCAATCTGCCAAGTAATGATTATGACTTAGGATAATTTGATGCAAATCGAGACAACCATTCTTTGAGACTGTGCTGGGAATGATTGATGCATTGTAGGATCTCATCACTCAGGGATGTTGTAAAATGCCGAGTCTGATTGGCTCGCTCGCTCTATGCGCAGGATGCGGACATGCTACAGCTTACAAGTGGAGGGGATCCACGATCTGACATCCTGAATCCTGATAAGAATGCGTGAATTGTTATAAAAAGCGCGCTCAAGAAGAGGATATCATTTCAAAAGAAAGAGGTTCCTTTGTCAAAATCTCAATCCGCACAAAAAATGGAGTCAAATTCTCTCCTCGAACGCCTGCAATGGCTTCAATCGGCAGACCCAGTATCCACGTATAAGCCGCTCCACTCGGAACGTCGGACGGTAAATTTTGACTACCCTCATTCATGTGCTCATTGCCAGCATATCTCCATTGATGTCGAGGAATTCGCAGAGAAACCGCTGGTAGATCTAGGCGAGGGCAGGGCGTATCGTCAGACTAGCTTTTCTCGCGAGATCGGCCGAGGTCTGGAGCAGGCCATCGCTGCTTCGAAAGCAGGATGCGCGCTTTACGAATGGGTTCTCGACACTTTGACGGACAACCTCAGAGCAATCACACCGACCGGAGACTCAGTTGATCGGATTATATTCAACCTCGAGTTTGAGACAGATGATGAAATCAGTTGTGCTCCAGTCATAGACGGTCTATTCAAAGACGGAAGGAACTTTCGACCGCAGAGTAACTCAGCCTCGGGAAGTCTATGGTCGAGACTGGATGTATGTGTCCGCAGAGGTAGGTTAGCATTCTGGAATAAACGTCACTTGTGACACTAATTCTGAACGTCGCAGATGATCCGGCGTCAAACATCATCTCCCAACACCCCCCAGAGTCCGACATGTTCTCGGAGAGGAGCATCCGCTTCGGGAAAGATTGCCTCGCTACTTGTCTCAAATACCATGAGCAGTGCCGTACCGAGTGGTTGAGAGCTGATTTGAACAGACTGTCACAGAATCGTCACCCGTTGGAAACCATCAAACTTCAGGATGAGACCATTTCGTTGGATGATCTCCCGACGCGTCTTTTGAGAATCAAGGCTTATACTGATAAAGCACTTCTCGTGAGGCTGGTAGAAATTCCAAAGTTGACAACCAAGGAACAAGAGCAAGTGGCTGCTGCCGGATTTGCTGCTCTCTCATATTGCTGGGGCAAAGAGGGTAATCCCATACAATTAAAATCAGAGACATGCAAGGGTCTCAAGCAAGGCATTGCAGTTTCGATGCTACCGGCAACCATTTCCGACGCAATCCAGTTTTCGAAAGAACTGTCACTCGAGTACATCTGGGTCGATGCGCTGTGCATATTCCAAGATGATGATCAAGATAAAGAAATCGAGATCAGGCGGATGGGGGCTTATTACGGCGCGAACACACTCACGCTCTGCGCCGCTTCTGCCGACGGCTCCTCCAAGGGACTACGGAATCCTGACGCAAGTTCTCCTTACCCAGTGCCACCTCTGGGTCTTGCATGTCGAATCGGCGAAAGTATGGGGCAACTCATTTTGCACTCAAAGTCGGATGTGAGAGAGAGTATTACAGAGCGAGGCTGGACGCTTCAGGAGTCTTTGCTCTCGCGCCGAATCTTGATATTTTCCCATCAGCTGTACTGGTGCTGCGTGAGCGCAAATGCAGAATGCGAGGGCCCGCTCGCCAGATTGTCAAAGGAACCCAACCGAAACTTTGGTCTACCGGAGTCTCTCGTGCCGGGAATCTTCCCAGCTCAAGTCCTACGAGACTACCCGCCTGATTCTCAGTGGCATTTGGGCGTCTCTGATTTCGTCAAGCGCCGCCTCGGAGTTGCAAGTGACAAGCTGCTTGCCATCTCGGCATTCGCCTCTTGGGTGGACGCCAGATACCGAGCCTGCGCTGAAGCCATAGGGGCAGACTACTCATATGTGGCCGGACTGTTCGTGTCCACTCAAGACACCGAATCTCTGGTGAAGCAGCTCCTTTGGCGTCCCTTGAAAACATCACACTGTACCCGTCCGCTGACCTACCGAGCACCGTCGTGGTCTTGGGCGGCAGTCGACGGAGAACTCAAGCTGCGCGAGGAGCCGCCGGGAAGTTCTTGCCATTTTGACGGATTCGATCTACAGTTAGCGCACACAGCTGCTCCGTATGGAAACGTTGAGCGCGCTGCGCTGAGACTATCAGGCTGTCGAGTCCGGCTTCTACAGGACTGCCGCAAATTCCTGGTGCATATTGAGGATGACGCCAACGTGCCAAACGAGGACGGTGTCTGCTTGTTGCCCGATACGCCACAGGATGGTCATACGATCCGTGCTGCTCTCGATGCTTCGGCTTCGTCATCGTTGTATCTGTGTCAGCTCTCAGAGGCCGAAATGCACAGTGGTCATTGGAGTGGCTCGCGCAGGTATTCGGGATGCGTGGGGCTTATCATAACGCCTGTTCTCGATGAAGCAGCCAACCACTTTCGGCGTGTGGGTTCATTCGACTTCTATGGAAATGTCATCTATCAAAACATTCAACTGGATGAGACAGAAAGGGATAGACAGTTTGATCGATTCTTTGATGTAGAGGGTCAAAATGTAATTCTACTCTAGGTATCTAGAACTTGCAATTGCATAACTCAGTGGCTCATAAATGTATGATGTCGTCGTGAATAAGTGCTCCGCAAATCTAAGTAGTGAAACCAATCCCGTGCTGAGCATGTACGTATTTATGCCTTGGAGGCACGCTGTGACTTCATCTGTTTCTGAATCTCCCGTGCCTTCTTGACACCGAATCCATGCTGGAAGATGACACGAATATCCTCCAGTGTCATTCCAGCGACCTCGGGGTAACCAAAGTAGATGCAAACGCTGAACAAGATAGTTAGCAACGAGTGACTTGGAAAGTTGGCCTAAGAAATACTTACTATCCAAGAATGCAGATTGCTGCGTAGAATCCAAAAGCACCCGAAGGTGTGGTGTTCTCCATCTGAGTCAGGAAGGTGGACGCCACGATGATGTTGGCGCCCCAGCAAGTCATGGTCAACATCATGGTGCCCATGGAGCGGACTTCGAGCGGGTAGAACTCGCTGCTCAGCCAGGCCGTGTTGCCGATGCCCGAGGAGTAAAAGGCCACAAAGAAGATCATGGAGGCCAGGACCAGGTTGGACTGCCAACCGATTGACGCGCCCTCTACAATGGTGAGATCTTTGTTCATGGGGATGTAGTGGAAGGCGACGGCGGCGACAATGAGGAAAAGTCCCATGAATTGCACGGTGCAGAGCAAAATTCGTCTGCGACCAATACGATCTACGGCGATGAGGTTGACAAAGGTGAAGAAAAAGTTGACACCTGCGATAATGGTTCCGACGGCGACCGGGTTACTGAAGCCAATCTACAGTGAATTGTTAGTATACGGCATGGAGGGAAATGGGGGGAAGGTTACGAGATTGTGAGCTTACCTGAGCAAAGATCGTAGGCGAGTAGTACATGAGGGAGTTGAAACCGCAAAGTTGAGAAATAGCCATGAGAGTGCAAGCGGACAGGAGAGCCCTGAAGTTGGCCGGGACAACATAGAGCTGCTTCAGAATCCACCACTGGGACTTTCCAGCATTCAACGCCTTGGACTGCTCAACGTGGTAGGAGATGAGTTTGACCTTGTTCTCAACCTCCTCTTCCGAACCATTGGGAAAGATCTTGCGAATGACGTCCTTGGCCTCGTCCTGCTTACCGTGAAGGATAAGCTGTCGCGGCGACTCGGGGCAAAACATGAGCAGAACTCCAAGCACGAGAGCCGGGATGGCGCCGCCGCCGACCATGTAGCGCCAACCCCCGCGCACCGGGGCGAAGCCGGCGCCGACACCGTAGCTGATGAGCTGGCCTCCGGTGATGGACATGTTGTCGAGGCCAATCATACGGCCACGGTACTTTGCGGGCGAGACCTCGGCAATGTATAGGGGCACGATCATGGCGGCGGAGCCGACGCCAAAGCCGACGACCAGGCGGCCGACCACCATCTGGGCTAGCGAGAAGGAAGCGGCTTGCAGAATGGCACCGAGGGTGAAGAGCACACAACCAACGTAAATGGCAATTTTGCGTCCATATCTGTCGGCGGTCGTACCGGCAAAGATGGCGCCAAGAAAGGCGCCGCCAGAGGTGATGGAGGTAATGAGCTCCTTGTCTTGATTGGTGAGTGTGGTGTTGAGGTCATTTCCAATGTATAGTAGAGCTGCCGCAATGATACCGGTATCGTAACCAAAGAGTAAACCACCAATGGCGGCCGTGATGGACACAAGCCATGAGTAGAAGCCCGTCTTGGTGAGTTCTATAGTGTCGAGGTTGTCGAGTGCGTCATCGCTAGTGTTGTTGATACCGGCGACTTGGAATTCGAGGTGTTCGGCGCTGTCTTTTGAGTCGTGGCCAATGGCTGGCTTCTCGAGGCTTGGGCTCGACATGTTGTTTGATTTATGCTGTGACACAATGAAGTACAAGCAAATAGAGCATTGAATTGTTTGATGGATATAATAGTGATTATATGACACGACTCAGAATGTCCAGTTTTCTGGATGATCTGCAAGTCCAAAGTAACCAAAAATCCGGGAATTCTGGAGCTATCTATACTTTTTCTTGTTTCCCGTCTGATATAGTCCAGTTTGGATGAGTTTCCATTCCCTTGGGTCTGGGGAAGTTCGAGTCGTGTACGTGAGCTATGCCATCTTGGCTGTACACGCTATCCGTGTTTCGTGGCGTAATAAACTCGACTAGACAAGGGGCCCATGGCCTCTTTCGGTCGATTCTGCACACAATAGCAAGATGCTGTTTGGATAGGTTGGAATTAACCCAGAGCACCTAGTTTGAGTCATCATGTACCGGGTGCCATCTGGGTAATGCGAGTCCAAGTAGTCGTTTATGGTCAAGGTCAGCAAGGACTACATTATCCACCAGGCTTAGCGGCGTAGTTTTCCCCATGGGGTACCTGCCAGGGGGGAGATTTAGCGGACTTCTTGGGCGCGGAGGTGCTCCTGGTGGTGTCTTCTCGGCTCCTGCTGGGTGTCGCGCTACCACCTGGGCGCCTTGCAGCACGAAGCCTCCAGGGGGCCGGGCCCCATGCTAGACTGTGGGGAAAGCAGCCAGAAACCAGGCAGCTTGAGTTGCCTGTCAAGAGTTAAAAGGGCAAGTTTGTCGACTCACCTCGTACGACCCTCTGAGCTCTGCTTGTCACACTTTATCCTCCCGCCCTCTGATGCCGCCACATACCATCGACTCGACGAGACACTGAGCTGAGAATTGAGCAACAGCAGTAGTGGACAGGACTGTCCTTGCACAACGGACGAATCCGCTCCCAGCCCTGGCATCGGTTTACCCCAGACTTTTGGTCCTCAATCTCTCCCGCACGAGTGAATCTCTGGGGACAGAGGAAAGTGGATCACGCAGCGAGTGCTGACAAAGATCTGCGCTGAAAGCAGCAAGTCTCACAAAACTTTCCTCTTTCGGAAAGGAATCAGAAGCAGCGGCTCTACTCTTGGCTCAACCCCTGCCGATGGTAGATGCTGGGTGATGCCTCCCACTGATGGGGACAACGAGAATACCGGCACATTGGGGAACCTGGTCAATCATAACCAGGAACTTGTAAGTGGCTGTCTGTCGTCCATGATATGCTTGTGTCATGGCAAATAACCTCAGCATATGTCCGCTGACCCATTTTTAGTCCCCAGGTTTGAGGTACGCACACGTTTCTTCGTTTATCAAACAAAAAGCAACGCGTCCTATTGGCCATAATTGCTAACACTCCTGGCCCGTCTTCAGGCTCTCGGCATCTGACAAGGAACCATCTCCGGCGGCCGTATCTATACCACAGATTTCAGCTCCCACGCCGGCTCCGCAACGCAAGTATCGTGTTCGCTTCCGGCACACGCTAAACCCCAGGTTCGTTTTGTGCCTCACGACAAAAATTCAGCCCGTGTATTGATCAGCTTTGGTTTCTCAGTGTTCCACCACAGCGTCCGGACACTAGGCAAGAGTATACTTTTGCTGCCGATCAGCGATGGGTCCGAGCTCCAAGGTCCTACAACTTTATCGACGAGACCCGCGAGATCATCAGTATTCACGAAGCTGAGAATTCAGATTCGGATCTCGAGGACGTCCCAAGCTCTCTACCAAGCAATGTCAATGGTCGCTCTTCGTCATGGAGGCCCCGTGGCAACAGCGACAGTACAGTGCTGTCGGGGCCGTCAGGCATGTCACGTGCGCCTGGCTTTGCCGTCGACTCCAGTAGACTCTCTGTCACAGACAGTCCCTTACCTGCTCAAGCTAAGCGGTCTCTAGATGCGGATGGCCCAAACAGGAAGCGCACCATGAGCTCAAGTACCTCGATAGGACCGAGTCCGAGTTCTAGCACTCATATGGTACCGGACTTGCTGACACAGTCATCACTCAGCGGACCAGTGCTTCAGAGCCCAGATATGTCGTCGCTGTTGTCCCCGCTCAATCTGGATAGTCTTGGTGCGATTGGGTTGCACCAGTTGTTTGATGCAAGTGCATTAGCCTCCCCTTCTGTTGGGTCCGCTACGGTTGAGTCCCCTTTTGCATATATCCCCTTCTCAGCCAATGAAGACGCTCAGACACTATCTCATGTCCCGGTGGAACAGCCCAGGTGGCCCTTGAAGGACAGCCAGGAAGCTTTCTTATTTCAAAACTTTGTGCGTGAGGTCGCGCCCATGTTCGACCTGTGCGACAATGCTCGCCAGTTTGCCAAGGTCGTTCCAAAGCGGGCCCCGTTCTGCCCTCCCCTCCTGAATGCTATGCTGGCAGCTGCTGCCAAGCGCTTGAGCAGAATCAATGATAGCGATTCCAGTGTTGCATACGGATATTACCAGGAATGCCTCAGGACACTCATTCCACTACTTTCCAGCTCTGGAGCCGCCAAGGATGAGAATCTGCTCGCTGCGACTCTCATTCTGCGCTACATGGAGGAGACAGATGTGGCCTTCTCTATCAATGGGTCCCAGTCACATCTTGTTGGTAGCAGAGTCTTCCTCGCCGCCCGAGAGGACATATCTGAGTTTAGTGAACTCAGGTTAGCCTTGTTCTGGATCGCGTTACGCCAGGAGATCTTCATGGCCTTCATTCATTCTCGTCCAGTCTATGCGGGATTTCTCGGTCGGAACATTGCTCCTGTACTGGAGGGTGCTTATGACGAATGCAGCTATGCCAACAAAGTCATCCTTCATTGTGCATACTGCATTCAGTACTGCTTTGGCGAGCAGGAGCAGCGCCCTTCGGTCTGGAACGAGCTCAGCGATTATCTGGACCAATGGGACAGGAACAAGCCATGGTGCTTCTATCCAATGTCACCTGAGCAGGTCGATGATACTAGTTTCTTTCCTGAAATGACCTTTATCTCGGACGAGGTGCTGACAGGCATGCAACACTACTACTTAGCACGTTTAGTACTGGAAGCACATAGCCCCAAGACACCAAGATTGGGTCCAGCTCGACGACTAGCACTTGAAGGCGTCAATGGCGAGCTCAGAAGGCTAGTGCGCATAGTCTGTGGTATTGCCGAGGTGAGTAGCCAACGTAGAAAGTGCATCATGGGGTTTGTCAATGCTAAAGAAGATATAGTCAAATCCACAGGTTGCTCCAGGATATGTGTAAGCCTATTTCATCCCAGTCTGGGCCTTTGATATGCTGACTCGAGTCTAGAAATGCTGCTGTGGCCATTGTCATGGCAGGTGATCGATTTCCAGACCGAGCTGATCAGGAGCTACTGCATGCCCTGTTAGTGAAAATCGAAAAGTATTTGGCATGGCCTACAGGAGCAGCGTAAGTTGTCCGACGCCTTTAATGATTTGTGCTAATGTCGAGTATAGCCAGATTGATTTGAAAAACGCCTGGGGCTGGGTCAGAACCCCGGACATGTCTATAGCTGGTGTGCTCAATAGTGGAATCATCACATAAAAGTATAAAGTTGTCAAAACACAAAATCGTGAAAGCGTGTGGACGATGCAGATAATCGATTGTTTTCGGTTGTCCTATAAAGCCCTTGGGCGCAACTTTCGAGCATTCTCTCGAGAGAACACCGCCCTTGTTGTAATCGCCAGTGGGTGGAATGGAGACACCCTTGCAGCAGCTACCAAAGTCCACTAAGTACGTGACTACCAACGTGATCTCAATGCCTTACCTGGATGGAGAGAAAGAAGATATTACTGTAACGACGACAACAGCGCATGTTTCAGCAACTCTTCTGTTAATACTAGCTCTGTCCTGTGTTTATCGAGGCTAAGGTGTGCGTCGCACGTGTATCTAGCTGGTCTGTAGTGATTATAGCAAATACTATTCACACTACGTCTCCAGGCTTAATTGTATCGCGTCCATGACCGTGTGAAGTTCGTCAGCGAAAAGAGAGCGCCATTAACACACTGAAGAGGCCTGCAGCCACAATTTGCATCTCAGCCTTGAACACATGAGGCAATTGAGAAGAAGTGGATTTCTATAGAGTGTCTTGGTCCTTGGAGCACATGCGGAGAAGAATGGAACTCGGGGTAACAATGGGGTCTGGGGCAAGTTGCCGTCCTGCAAGCTTGCTCTTAGTTTCGAAATAAGCTCGCAGGGCCAAGACTCAGCTTTGCGTCGATAATGAGTCGAGCCTGATTGGGCAAGAAAGCAAGAGATCCGTCTCAAGCACTTGCCCTGATATACGCATATAGCAGGTGACCATAGAGCTGGACTAACCAAGCAGCCTCCGCTATCCCAATCGGGCAACTTTCTGCTTCTGGCAAGTAGAGCTAGTTTGCACGTCCTAGCACGCAAGGTTGCGAGCTATTCGAGGCTTATTCATCAATTCACATGTTTGTATCAATGGGGCAGCATATGGAGTTCAGTTTCCAGGTGATTGTTATCTTGAATTGTTTCGTCAGTGGGAGATCTGAAAACATTACAGCTGCCATTCTGCAGTCTCGTGCAGCAGGGTATGTCAATTGATTATGGCTAGTCAGAGCCCCAACAACCTAGGTTCAAGTGATAGAATTCGCATACACTTGTGAACAATTTTCTGATGACTGGCTCTTTCTGGTGCTATTTAAATTGGCTTGACTGCGCATTCCAGCAGGGTCATGGTCTGGCCCGAGTCAGATATACCATGCAATAATCTCCAGTAGGCAATACTTGTGCGACGAAAGGGTACAGCATCAACATGAGAACAATTAGTAAGTGTATTTACCATGGTACAGATAGCGATACGCTGATTCGTACTCTTAGCACCTTACCATGTGACATTTTTGGGACTTGGCAATATGTCGTTGTGAATGGTCTTTTCGTGATGGCAGAATTGGTAGTAAACATCTCAAGCGTGCGAGCCTTTTCTGAGTGCTAATATTGCAGTGAAAGAAAGACTTGCATACCGTGATACCCAAGCGTGCATATCAGATGCGACGTCAAGGGGCTTTTCGACTGGCTGGCGACATTCTGATCGTCGATTCCGCTGCTTCCACCAACGAACTTACACTATGATGCTACGTACTAGGTCCCCCTTCTCACGCCCTAGTATTGCAGTGAAGACGCTGAAGGTGGTCTCTACATGAGTTTGGTACGAGGGTGAACCCTTCGCGACGCTAAAGATTGCAGTGAAGAGTGCAGGTCCTGAATGTCACCTCGACATGTTTGCATGCTTGCTACAGGGGTGAGTACTGTGAGCTATTACGCGGACCCGTATACCTGCCAGGCAACGGAAAGCTCTCGGCCGGGCTTACACTTCCAGTCCATAGGTGTCACACCCTCACAATTCTCTTCATTTTCTTCTTGTTCATTTGTTTTCTCTGTCTCTTCCAAATCTCAGGCTTCGTGCAGGCAAGCAGCAAAATCCTCCGATTTGATTGATTGCAACCGCTGCTCTTGCTGGGCTGCTTGGGATCGGCACCCATCGATGCTCAACACTTTATCTATTTTCTCCTTCAATAATTGCGAGGTGGCGGGTCCAAGGATTGACGACGGCGAAAGCGCAGACTTTTTCGACGTTGTTGCAGCCATCAGAATATTGATTTGAAGCAAGGCGGCAAGTACGGAGTCTGCGACATGGTTCCTTCGATGTATTCAAACAGCACTGGATCAACAGCATACGTTACACAGCGATGATGCTCGGTTGAGATATTTCGGCCTGTCCAATCATTACAGGAGAAGATCTTAGCTTGAACGTGCGGGTTTCAAATTACATACCAGAGGAGCTGTGATCTTGTGTGAGAATCGTCGCGGTATACTTCAGCAACAAAGCATGCAGGTCAGACAGCAGAGCACGCTCGTACGAGGATTACCACCTTGATTCCAATATGAGCAAGAGCGATGATATGGTCCCCAAGCAGATGATAGGAACTGACAGTCTGGTCGATCCGACAGGCCCTCTTTGGGACGACACTCAATGTCCTAAACACTTGCCGTCGACTTGAATTTGGAAACACTGTTTGAGTGTAGACATGCTACTTCATCGCTCGAACGCCTCCAAGGTCAGCATGCAGGACACGACCGCGAGAACAGGTACTGGTAGGCAGATCCGATTGTTTTATGACCCACCGTCTGGTCCGGCCCGAGGGGATTCAGTTGGCGATACAAGTCTTTCAATGTCACTTGCCATTGTGGCGGTGTCGGCGTCGGCGACGACGACAAGCGTCTGCGTCTTCCCGAGGAGCGCATGCGTTTTAGGGCGCCAGACACATTGTCGCAGCACGGAGATGGAGTGAAGAGTCCTGACACATCTAAAAACGCGCGACAATGGTCATTTGAGGTTGGCAGGTTTGTAGAGACCTTTGTCGAAACCCCAGATCATGTTTAGGAAAGCTAAGGCCATCATGTTGTTTGGTGGTGGTAAGAAGGTTGAGAAAAGGACAAAGATGGCTGGAAGATGATAGAACTGCAAAGTGACTGCCCACATATAACACGTCGTTGCTATATTGCATGATCATAATCCAGCGATGCGAGAATCCCTTAGCGGAAAATGCCTGATATGGGCATCATTCGTGGATAGGGCTCGAGGTACCCAGCATGGCATTCTGCAGCAACTGCTTCTCGGATGTTGCTCGGCGTAACCTGGGCCGCAAGTCGCGTGTGGAAGAAAATACTGAATGGTCTCTTTGATGATCCATCACAATTGCGAATGCGCAGCGTTTTATTATTGTAACAAGCAAAAACGACGAGAGTTTCCCAAGGACACGGGGATTATTTGCCTAACCCGCAAATAGATAAAAGTCGGCGATGTTCGCTGCATTGGAGAGAGAGAGCTGGCTGATTTCTTGGCCCGGCCTCCGTGACTTGACGCTGAGCACTTTGCCCCATTCCAGGGCGTTTTCCACCCCGCGCGGGTACTCCACAGTGATATTGTAGTATGTATTGGAGCGCACTATCTCCTACCCCGCAGACTTCATTATAGTGTACGTAGGTGGCCAGCGTAGGTACCTAGGCACTTGAGTACCCAAGTCAGTATTTCATTCCACTTCCTGCTGATTTACCCCGGACGGTATTTCGATCTAGTTTAGGCCGGGAACGAATCAGTTTGGTCAATGGCAGGAGGGAAATTTCGCCTCTATCAAAAAGCAAAATACAGCAAAGGATGCGCATGACTCCTTCTTTGCACAAATCCACAGGTGAGAAGTTAGCGAACTATCCCCGAATCGCCCAGACTCATTGCTTGCATGGCGCCAAGCCTGTTTATCGCGATGAACCACCTGTGCGCGGCACCTATGTATTGGCATAAAGCGAATGAGTGGGAAGAGGGGGGAGGGGGGAGGAAAGGGAACATTATGATGCCATTGTACTTGTCCGCGGATCGCAAAAGTGGCAGAGCCAAAGAGTCGAAAGGTGGGGGTTGTCTCTTCATCCCAGTGTAGTGCACGAACCCGCTTCTCGACCCTTGCTACTAGCCAACATTTGTATGGGGCCCAGTGAGTGTCACGGCACTCTTGCCATACATATTTGCATGATTATTTCTAGACTTGTCAGGTATATATTACACACAGCATCATCTGCTATTCGCCGTGAATTGAACCACCCTTTTTTTTTTTTGAATTGAACCCATTTTCTTTATTCTTGTTTGATACCCCCCTCGCCATTCCTGGAACTTAACAGCAGCTCAAGACAAGCCAGAATTCGCCATGGCATCGACTATGAAGGCCGTCAACTATGCCGGACCTAGCTCTGTCAAGGTCTCGGAGGTTGAGAAGCCCAAATTGGAGCACCCGGATGATATCATTGTCAAAGTCACAACGGTGAGTTTCTGCTTATGGAGACAAGACACGATTGCAAGTAAATGATTGCTAATTTGAGTATGCAGGCTGCTATTTGCGGTTCGGATTTGCAGTATGTAATGCATCAACTGGAACCGTGGCTATGTAATACAGGTGAATCTAATCATGTGGTAGCATGTACGAAGGAAGAACCGCCGCAGAACCTGGCATTACGTTCGGTAAGTTGAGCATTTTGCCCAGAACCATTTGCAGCTCCTTGAATGCAGTATTAATTGACAATGTAAAAGGCCATGAGAACATGGGTATCGTAGAAGAACTGGGCGAGGGTGTCACGCTGCTAAAGAAGGGCGATCGCGTTGTCATGCCTTTCAACGTTGCCGATGGCCGGTGTCGCAACTGCGAGGAGGGCAAGACGGCTTTCTGTACAGGCGTGAACCCTGGATTCGCTGGAGGTGCTTACGGTGAGAATCACGAATAATGATCATGGTGATGCGCAGTCGAAACTAATACTCTTGCTTGCTAGGCTACGTTGCTATGGGACCATTCCGTGGTGGTAAGCCTTTCGACCCATAAACCCTGGTCACAGCCTCCATCCCGTCAGTGCTAACAACAACTCATCACAGGCCAAGCACAATATCTCAGAGTTCCTTATGCCGATTTCAATGCGCTGAAGTTGCCAGCTGGCAAAGAGTTTGAGGCAGACTTTATCCTTCTCGCAGGTGCGTCATGACCATTATTGGAGAACGCGGGGCAGTACGGACAGAAAGCTGACTTGGAGCTCCAGATATCTTTCCCACCGGTGAGCTTATAATCTCGTATCAAGGCAAATAACCATGTTTTGCTGACGAGTTGTTACTTCTAGGATGGCACGGTGTCGAGATCTCCGGCTTCAAGTCGGGAGAATCCGTAGCCGTCTTTGGCGCCGGACCAGTAGGCCTCATGGCCGCCTACTCGGCCGTGCTGCGCGGCGCCAGCCGCGTCTACGTCGTGGACCGCGTGCCGGAGCGCCTCGAGGCCGCCAAGAAGATTGACTGCATCCCCATTGACTTCACCAAGAGCGATGCCGTGGAGCAGATCATTGCGGCCAACGGCGGCGAGGAGGTCGACCGCTCCATCGACGCCGTCGGCTACCAGGCCGTCGGCGCCAGCGGCTCGTCCGAGCAGCCCAACATTGTCCTCGAGAACATGATTCGCGTGACGCGCGCTTGTGGTGGCCTGGGCATTCCAGGTCTTTATGTTCCCAGGTACGAGAGAAGAAAAAGAATTCATCATGTTAGGATATCTTCGATGGACTAACCGCCAACTTTGCAATGTAGTGATCCCGGTGCTCCTGACGCTGCCTCCAAGAACGGCATGATTAGCTTGAGTTTTGGAAAACTGTTTGAAAAGGTGAGCCAAAGAGAATTCCGTGCACCAATAGATGAAGATGAACTCATGCGTCGTCTAGGGTCTCACTATCGGCACTGGTCAATGCAATGTCAAGGCCTACAACCGGTATCTGCGTGACTTGATCATTGCCGGAAAGGCCAAACCCAGCTTCGTGGTCTCGCATGAGATTGATATCAAGGACGCCGAGATGGCCTATGACAAGTTTGCCAGGAGGATTGACGGATACACAAAGGTTCTCATCCATCCCAATGGCGGGTTCTAAGGGGGAAAGCTATCTAGTTTGTGCAATTGTGTATAGGAGTCAGAAGGTGGGAAAAGGCCTTTGGGAATAAAGGCGAAATCATGACGAATAGCGTTGTCTATGAACTTTGAATCAAACATTTTACATAATCTATTGACTCAAGAGGCTGCACCTACCATGAGATCGTTCATTGTTTCGTATTACGGTCCTGTGAGTCCTTGGATCCAGTTGGCTATTGTTATATGTATGCAGCTATGACCTGTGAATCGAACCTCATGCCAGCATGTCAAAAGCGCCGACTACAGTTAACGCACTCCCAGTAACAATGCACTGGATGCGCAAGAATAACATTGCCTTGAAAATTGCAATCTCCCGATACATGTTTCTCAAGCATCTTACGCTGTAGCCGTCAAGCATCTCACGCTGTAGCCCGTACCGCCGCAAATGCCATGGTATTCGTTACTCGGGCTTCGGTATGGTGGGTCCGGGGTAGAGATGGGCGATCGACCCGCCAAGCGTGGTGCGGAAGAGCCTACTACTATGGCCGAAAGGGGAAATTTTACGGCGGACGATCCAATCGGTGTAAAAGGACTGAATAGTCCACACATGTCACGCAATAGGGCGGAGCAGTTAAGGAAGAAATAGCCGCATGAGTATAGCGTAGGTAGTTTCTCGTGAGGGAATGGGACTAACATATTTAATAGCATTCTTTATCCTTGGGATATTTTGATGTCACCTAAAAACCATTGAACTGGACTCGGCTGCATCTACATTTGGATCCCCACCTTCTTGTGAACTTGAATCGCACCGTCGACCTGAGAGCACAAAACACAGATTTGGAGGGCGCAAAGGAACAACAAGATGAAGTTTCAACGCATCCGCACACTATGGGGTGTCGAGCCCGGCAAGGACATGGAGAACTGGGACAAACTCTTTCCCGAGCTCAAACAAATAGGCTTTGGTACGTTTGCCAGTCAGGCCATACCCGCGCTGGGGGCTAATCATGATGATAGAGGGTATTGAGATCGATGTGGCAAACTTGAAGAGCACTTCAGAATTCCACGCTCTACGGGCACTCGCTGATAAGCATGGGCTGGTAATCTCGGCACTGTGAGTTTCGGTCTGAATACAGAGCTACTGGGCTTGCATGAGCTAAGTACAACAAAACAGCATGTTTAGCGAATGGCCACAAACTGCGGGACCACGCCCAAAGGGTCTCACGGTCGAGGATCACTTGAAGTTCTACCGCAAGTCAATGCAAGATGTGCAAATCCTCAAGCCCATCAAGGTGAACGCACATTCCGGCTCGTGAGTATGACCCGGACTTGCTACAAGGCATTGCCGATCTGATTCAGGGATCTGAAAAGGAAAGTATGAAGAAGAACTGACAATTTCGAAAGGGACGTATGGACGTATGATCAGTCTGTCGAGTTCTACAAGCAAACATTTGCCATTGACGAAGAGCTCGGCTTTGGCGGTCGGGTGTGCCATGAGACGCACAGGAACAGATCCCTCTACAGCCCCCAAGCGACCGACTACATCTTGAGCCGAGTACCAAAGTAGGTCTTTTCCCCATTTTAGAGATTTTAATCGTGAATCCTAAAGAAAAGTGACTTGACACTGACCGTTCACTTGGCAGTCTGCGCGTCACTGCGGACATTTCTCACTGGGTCGTGGGGTCGGAACGTCTACTTGATGCCAATGAGGAAGATCGTGCGCTTTTGGAAAGAGTCTATCCCCATGTACGTGACATTTGCCTCGCTCCAATCTCACAAACAGCTGGATACTGGAGCCCTGCTAGGTGCAATTCCCTGGTAGCGTCGACATCATCTGCTGGAATGGAATCACTCTTGATACTCTCCCAACAATACTGACAAGTCGCCCAGGTCGATCATATCCACTGCCGCATTGGCACGACCCAGGCATCGCAGTGTCCGGACCCGACGAACCCCGTCTTCAAGGAGGAGAGGGAGTTCTTTGAGCGGGCCTGGCTGCGCATCCTGGAGCTGCGACTGCAGGCCAACAACCTTGAAACCGTGACATTTGTGCCTGAATATGGGTAAGTGAAACCTTGCAGTGTGTTTGAAGCGGGAACGCCTCCCGATTTCATACCGTCCCATTTTTTACCACTTCTCGGCTCGACAACTGACATGACCTTTCTTCCCAAACAGCCCTTTCCCGTATCACCCAATCAACTCTACGCACACTTTTGACGCCGTGGCAAACAGTGAGGCTACTCGGCTATTTGGCGTTTTCAATGCATTCGTGGCTAGTAAGCAGCAATCGTAGAGATTCTGTGAAAGCATAAAATAGAGAAAAAAATCATAGAATTATTGAACACACTTCATTGACACGTATTTGATATATATTTTTGTGCAGCTTGTAGCTCCAGCTTTCCTGATCTAGTCACCGTCATCTACCGCTAAGCCGCTGCATTTCCTTCCACCTAAAAGCAGTCTCCAAATCAATCAAATAACCACGGAGAGTAACGATCTAGCCTGAACGTTTAGTACGTTTTCTTAAATCTATAATCCTTGCTTCGGCCTTGAATACTTATCAAAGATCTCAGGCTGTCCAAATTTCAGTTCAGAAAATCCTTGACTCACATGGCCGGGGCTCCGGATCTGTGGTCTCCGTTCGTCTGCGTGTTTGGGGCGTGAAGATACTTTGCCGCACTTTAGTCACCTTTCTTGTATGTACTCTCAAACCAGAGCCGTCGTCTTGCCGTCTGAACCCATCGTGGTACCCGCGCCCTCTAATCGTTCCACCGACATTATTGGTTTGTTGGTTTTGGCCATCATCTTCAGCATCGTTCTCGTATGGAGCGAAGTATTTTTGCTTACTTCCTGAGTCCCATTTTTGTCTCGAAGGTGGCAGTACACTTTCAGCTATCTTGACGTTCGATTCGAGAGTTGCTTTTGACTGAAATATCATCGTCGAGTGTATCGTTACGGCAACGTAGGCAGACATGGTTACGTGGCCGATCAATACGGTAGCAAAATGAGAGATGCGGGGGACGGGGGGAGGGGGGAGAAAAAGAAGAATGATTTAAATACGGAAACGAAGTGATGGAAGGATAAAACGAAAAGATAAACCCATGACAACACGGGCAATTGAACAAAAAGACTGGGGGAGGGCGGACCCAGCCAGAGAGAGAGAGTTAGAGATACTAGATTTCTAGGATCGGAGCGGAACCACTACACCACTGTGACCTGTGGTTTCGTGGGTGTTAAAGGAGCACTGTTTAATCAAGTATTTAAAGGGTGCAGGAATTCGAGAAAAGGAGGCAAGTGGATGATCCGATTCGGCTGCAACTGAGGTGTCGAGTGGGGGAAATAAGGTATCAAGGTTTCCCAAATCGCCAAATTCATAAAAGACTACATGGCCTTGCGCTCGCCCTTCTGTTTTGGGTCCCTCACCGAGGACTCTGCTCGGAGACACGTGGCAATCCAAAAGGAATGATCTTGGGTTATGATTTCTTTAAGCTCGTAAAACGTTCACCCAGATTAGTGTAGTGGCAACACCCAACAAGAAGCGAGAGATTCAGGCTCGACTCCGGAATCTGGGGGACTTCTCTTTTGCTTCTACTCAAATTTCATTGGGTTGCTATCAATTAATCTTACTACATCCTTCTTTGGATTCTTACCTCTGTGATTTCCCTTATACTCAACTTCTCTTGGCCTCGACACTTGCCAGGTGGCCTACATGGTCATTCGTGCAGCATGGTAGCTAAGATACGACCCGAGGCTGCTCTCCTACCAGAGATCAGGCGGTAAATAAGAGACCGATTATGGATCTACATTCTGCCGTGAAGATGATTCTGTTACTTTGTGTTACGGAGGGCATAATCCCAAAAGCGTGGACTTGAGCTCGAGCGCATTGTTTAGTCGCTTAGGAAGGTCTACACAAGAGTGATCCCAAGCGACTCGTCTCAAGCAGGTAGGCACGAGAACCTCGAAACAGAGCTGGTGAGATACAATCCGGGCATTTCGCGCTCCAAGGAATGGTGGTTTTGGCGTATCACCGCTCAGAGTAGGGTGAGCATATCAGAGAGAATGGCATACAACTCACAACAGTGACCATGGGATGGGTCAAATGTGCGTGATAATATATGTTCAAAGCAGTTACGTTATTTGAGTACAGCTATACTTCGAGTGGTCCATATCGTCCGAGGTATAAGATCATGTCAGCTAAATCTCACGACCACGTACTAGAATTAATCTATCAACATGCTGCCATTTCGAAATGTTGGGTAAAGTATGGTTGCTCGCATGCCTTCGATGGTCATTTTGCAGAGCCTTGCCAAAAAGCTTGGCCCAGTCCTCTCTGACGAGTCCTCATTGGCCCGCCCCTCCCGACTGTGACCATACACACATGCATAGTAGGTGCACACGCTGACACTCATCTAAATGACCATAGAGACTCCACCTGGGTTTATAGAATCATCTAGCATATTCAATCGGCTTGTCGTTGGATTTAGGGTCGGTTTCACATGGCAGACAAGACTAAAGAGCTGACTAGTGAACCGCGCAGGCGAGTTGGCGAGGCAGGGTGATTTCGAGGATATCGCCACCCACCTCGTCGTCTCGCGAGAGCCGGTGTGTCCCTTGGTCCAATGCCACACATGCCATTGTTGTATCGGGCCGTTCAAGAAGAATTTCTTGGAGTTTCTGAAACATACTGTGTCAGACGCAGCTGCACATGCAAACATGGTTGCTAGGGAGGGGGGCCGACGAAGGATTTTCCTTGGCGACACTTCTTCTTGCTGCACCTGAACCAATGTTTCTTAATTTGTGCCTGGCGAGTGGCGATCCTGATTCAGGTCCAATATAAAAAGGAAGGACAGCCAACAAGCAGCAAGACAGGGATCGGCGTTTGAACACCTCTTAGCTCCCGAGCTAAAAACCGTGCTATAAACTTGGAAGACGAAGGGTCTCCGCTTCCAGCAAAAAACTGTTGATCGCGATGCAATCAGGGCATCTGCGCACCTCTTCTGACTTGTGTGCGTGTGTTTGGATTGCTTCGATCACAACTCGATTCAGCGCATCGCAAATCATCTTGTTGGTGTCGAGTCTCGACCGTTTTAATGTCTCGGATGGACCCATGTCCGTACTGATTGACATGGGCCAGAATCTTGGCGTGCTTATACTAAATCTCGATCATCTTCGTTTCACACCAAATCATCTTTTTTCGACAACTTTTCGGTAATAAGAGGGGTTGTGCAATGACACACACCACGTACATAATTGCCCACATCTACTGAGGACTGAATAGTAGTAGTCACCTAACCTTAGTATACGGTGTAAGCAAGAGTCGAATCTCATCGGTGCAACTGCAAGAGGAAAATCAAGCGGATAAGATAAGCATCTGTGTGGAACTTCGCAGGCACTAACCTAGACGGGACACTTCCTTTTGTCCATGTTGCATCTTTAATCCGCCTTTTTTTCCGCAATTATAGGTGTACATACCATGTAACATATCTTGCTGTCTCCACGTCTCTATAATGCAGGCAACGGGATTCTCCGGTGCGAGCCATCCTTTATGAACATGCTATTGGTCTTGTTTTGAGATATGATTGTGCATTGATGTTTCATAATCATATGCTCCAGCACGAGTATTTCATTGTTTCATAGTCTTGGCAAGTGTACCTCACCGCGAAGAAGCAGACAATCGTCGACAATGTCAAGCATGCAATTACGATATTTGATGTCCAACACTGGCTGAGATGTCATATTGTCATATATTGATTGATGTCTTTGTGTTGGATTTGTTATGCATGATCAAGCCTTACCCAACCGTAGGTTACTGTTGTCGAGGTTTGAGTGCTGCAAAATCAAGTCCGAAACACGCAGCTCCCCAATAACTCTCTGACACAAGGCTTCCACGGGTTGTAGTGATACACGGTTCATGTTCTGGTTGCCGAGCTCGAGTGCAAACGCTTTCACTTCGAGGTTGTGGCATTCCTGCGCTTCTTCCAGATCGCGATCTCGCTCGAAATACCTATGGGCGTAAAACGCGGATCCCTGCGGCCGGTCTATTTCCCCTCGTCGATGAGAGAGGCATAATATACAGTTGTTGTATAATACATTATTGCTGGTATGTTTGCGCCAGCTTCTATACTCAGTCGAGCTTCCTTCAGAATCCCATGTTCCTCAGGAACTGGACAACGTCGTCTTTCCGGTGGCCCTGCGTACTAGTCAGCATCAAGAACCCTGGCGTCAATTGACTCCTAGCACTCACCTTGATCTCAATATGGTTTGTGACGCTGTTGACTCTGACCTCCTTTTCAGAGACACCAAGGGCCTCTGCCACATCAAAACGGAGGGCCTGCAGATTTCCCTCTCCCTTCTTAAGCAAGGTCTTTTTCAAGTTGCCACCGCGGTATCTCCTCTCGTATACGGCCATGTTGTTCATACGGTTGCGGCCGACAAAGTAAGGCAGATCCTGCGGCGGCCGTGATGAGAGCGCCTGTGTGTTTAATTGTGAGGAGAAGGCGCTCGTCTCGGACGATTGGTTTGCGCCGGCTTGCGATGCCACGATAGGGGCTTGTGTGCTTGTAGATGTAGATTCGGTCGTTAAGCTTCGGATCGAGATGGGGAGGCTGAAGCGAGTTGCCAGTACTGGCCGTGGTGCAGCCACCACCCGGAGCGCCCTTACTGTCCTTGCAAACATTTTCGCACAGGTTCTGGTGATTGCGGAGGATTCCAACTCAGTGTTCCTCAATTGTTGTCGTCGTTGATGCTTTTGCGCTGATCGAGATCCCCCCCAATGCGATCAAATGCCTGCTGCGCTGCTAGATTGAAACTTTTGGCGGCTTGCAAAGGTGCTTTGAGCTGCGACGGACCACCAATAATTCCGGGGCCGCGTCCCATACCTAAAGTCTAAAACGAGTTTGGCAGGGACGGGACCTACCAGCAGCCAGCAGCCAGACGCGCCAGTGGAGGGACGCAGCACACCCATTGGACCAAAAAACCACACAACCACACGCGCTGAACGGCAAATCTCCGGCTTACTTCTCCACAACCCGCGCTCGTTCCCTCACTTTCGTGGGTTTGTGTGCAAATTCGGTGAGCTGCCCCGCCATTCATCGATTTGACTTCGAGTTCGCTGGGAGTAAAAGTCATATACCCAAATCCGAACCCAGGACCCCCAGATCCAGACTCCCCCATCGCAACAGCGCCGACCCAGGACATTTGCGACAAGATGGCCGAATACGATCTGACCCCCAAGCTGGTGGCTCACCTCGACCGCCACCTCATCTTTCCCCTTTTGGACTTCGCCAACAACCAGGTCGCTGAGGACGATGACGCCAAGGCTCTCGAGTTCACAAAGGCTAAGTATGAGCTGCTCAAGACGACCAACATGATCGACTTCATCGGCAACCTCAAGGCTGAGCTGGATGGTCTGGACGAGGTGCCCGCAGAGTTCGACGACAAGCGCCAGAAGGTCCTGTCGCGCATGGAGCAGTATGAGCAAGAGACGACCAAGATTACCGATCTGCTGGGCAATGAGGAGGTTGTCAACAACCTGCGTAGCGACAAGGTTGCCAACTTGGACTTCTTGAAGAAGGAGCATGGTGTATGTCTCTCTTGATAAACCCAACACGGCAAAGATATTGGGCATGAATGCTAACAAGCTATATGCGATAGGTTACCGTGGACAACGTCAACGCGCTCTACGACTTTGGTAACTTCCAGTACAGCTGCGGTAACTACGCCGCTGCTTCAGAGCTCCTGTACCAGTTCCGTGTGCTTTCCACCGATAACGACAAGGTCGCCTCGGCTACTTGGGGAAAGCTCGCTTCCGAGATTCTTACCGGCAACTGGAAGGAGGCTGTCGAGGAGCTGCAAAAAGTCAAGGAGACCATTGACGGCAAGCTGTTCAACAACCCCCTGGCACAGCTCAAGAACCGATCATGGCTCATTCACTGGGCCCTGTTCCCCCTCTTCAACGACGACTCGACCCGAGACCAGATTCTTGACCTTTTCTTCAGCCCGCCTTTTATCAACAGCATCCAGACTAGCTGCCCTTGGATCCTGAGATACTTGACCGCCACCGTCATTACTGGCCGCGGCCGCACTAGAAACTCTGGCCAGTACCAGAAGCAGCTTAAGGACATTATTCGCATTGTCAAGCAGGAGGCTTACGAGTACACCGACCCCATCACCGACTTTATCCGTGCTCTCTACATTGACTTTGACTTTGAGGAGGCTCAGCGCCAGCTCTCTCTTGCTGAGGAGATTCTTAAGACCGACTTCTTCCTCATTTCGACCGCTGATCTCTTTGTCGATGCTGCCCGTCACCTGATCTCGGAGAGCTACTGCAAGATCCACGCCCGTATTGACATCAAGGATTTGAGTGCACGTCTGGGTCTTGGCCAGGACGAGGGAGAGAAGTGGATCGTCAACCTGATCCGTGACACCAGAGTGGATGCCAAGATCGACTACAAGGAGGGCACAGTAGTAATGAACCACCCACCCAGCAGTGTTTACCAGCAGGTGATTGAGCGGACCAAGGGTGCCTTTTTCAGAACCCAGGTCCTGAGTGCAGCCGTTGCCCGATAGAGCGGGCGCGGGTTGATTGGGCACGATGAGAATCAGAATGGGATCTGATGGGTTTTGCCCTTGCTGCTAGAACTACATACCGGGTAGTCTGAGAAAAGAGAGCAAGACGAAAGAAAGGCATGCATGCGCGGCGTTACAGGGTGTCCGGAATCGGCTAAAAACCAATAGGCGGTTAGACTTGCTTGACTGTATGGATAAGTTTAGTTGCATTTTTGCTTCTTCAAGAACTAATGAACACAAAAAAAAGAGAGCGAGACAGATGTGAGAGAGAGCACAGTGAAATGAAATTCCCCATCGGCATTTTTACTTATCTCGATCCGTCGTCCATCGACCGTCGTTTCGTTAGGGGCCTGTCACCTGTTTGCGGGGTGGATAATCTCGACTCGCGACTCATTCACTTCATACAGACATACGAACAGCAGTCGAGGCAGTCCCATGGCCAATTTTTCATTGTTCCATTTACGACTAGCCAGCAGCGGTTGACTGACTGTGATTCGCTACGGGGATTCCACCGAACCCACGTTTGCCCACGTCCCCGAGCTTCCGTCACCAATCTGTCATTTACAGAAACTGCTGATTTTGGGTTACATGACGTAGAGATCGGCAACCCCACCAGGGCCGTTGAAGGGTGAGGCGCTGCGCCCAAGCGAACTCACTAAAGAAGCCCCCGGGACCCTGCATTATTTGCTATTTGCTTTTTTTCCCTCAAGGGACGAACCGTTGCTGCTTGCTTGCTGTTGGGCTGGACTGTGACTGACTGACTGATGCTGGCTGTCTGCTACTATTACTACTCCCTACATTAACTACCACCTACTTAAACATATTACCCACTTCGGCCTTTGAACCCTTTTTTTTTTTCTCCATTATCTCTTGTACGCGGCCTGTGCGTGTTCTCATATATTACCTCGACTTAAGGGCAGCTCAGTTGCAAGGGCAGCACCTTCTACTACTACTTACTACTACTTACTACCTCTCTGATAAAAGAGATCAGTTCATCATGTGTCATATGTCTGGCACAACAAAATAGATCTGTTCGATGCAGTCCTATTCCTCTTCCCTGACATGACATGGCGGATATAGAAGGGCCCAGCACAGGACCAACCACGCCGTTGGGCGCCCCGTCGTTGGCTACTCTCCTGGGGCTTTTACCCCCGCCCGGATTCTCCTCCGTCGCCATACCGATTCCAAAGAGCTCCCTCTATCTCAACAACCCCATGCTCACCGAGGAGCCCGCGTCCATCTCGAAACCCGTCAGCGCCCCTACTTCGCCCTCTGTGTTGCCCGCTCCCCTCAAAAAGGCCGAGCCGAATGGTGCCTTTACCCTACTTATTGTGAACGATAACCCGATAGATAGAAAGGTATGCCATTGTCCGAGTCATGTTGATGTCGCTCTTTCGATATTACATGGTGATCATGTTGATTACGATAATATTAACACCGTGTTTCTACCCAGATTCTCGCCAAAATCTGCGAGAGATGGGGCCAGCCATACGAAATGGCCGAAAATGGCCAGGAGGCTGTTGATATGTATAAGCGAGATCCAGTCAAGTTCAGATGTATTCTCATGGGTAAGTAGCAATGGCTGTCTGAAGGTGGCCCCAGCAAAGCCATGCCAATTGTTTTGGCTAGTGTTCACACCTAACCATATCTCCCAGATCTCGTCATGCCAGTCATGAACGGATTCGAGGCCACGGAACAAATCCGAAAATTCGAAGAGGAATCGTGGAATGCCTACTCGGATTACCTCTCTTCCCCCTCCTCGTCCCGGAAGCATGCCGCCTCACCCAAACCAGTCCGGCGCTCCGTCATAGTTGCGCTGGCGCCCTCGTACGCCGTGGCCGGGATCCACCAGCGGATCGCCGACGCCGGCTTCGACCTGTCCATGTGCCGGCCGCTGTACCCAAACACCATCTGCAACATGCTCTTTAGCGGTCCCGGCGTCAACGTCGTGGGCCTGCTCGGCGGCGTCGACGACGACCAGCTCCGGGCCGCGGGATACCCGCTGAAGGTGGTGCGTCGCAAGCCGAGCAGTATTGGCGAGCGAGAAATGGGCGAAGCGCTAGGCCGCGCCGTTTCTTGAAAAAGAGAAACGCACATATAGGACAGCGAGGAGGACAAAAACATGTCCCCATGAAGTATTGAAGGACTTGAGAGCAAAGATGCTCAGATCCAGTATTCTCCCACCAACCTCTGACTTACGACCAGAGAACCCATTTTGATGAGCACAGATACAGGAACGAGATGATTAATTCAGTTCCTGGTCGTGTAGGTTATGTATTATTTTGTTTTGATATGGAATCATAGCGGCATTGGACGGCGTTGTGGTCAATTTGATTATACCTTACGAATGAAATATAGAGAAAATAAATAAACAATCGAGTTTAGACTCTTTACACCACACAGGCCTACTGCAATTTTGTGAAAGTGAGATGGTATCACTTATAATCCACGTCGTAGCTCAACTAGAACAAATAGGATGAGTAATTCGTTACACTACCCAATCGAGTCTTTCATTGTCAAGTCCAGATTTCAGACCATCACTTTCCGTATTTACGTCAAGTGCATGGGAGTCAACAGATAGAGACTTGCTACACCTGACTTCCTGCTTCTGATCCTAGATAATCAAGACATTTACCACAACGAGGACAGATCGAAGAATGACCCATATGTTAAAAGGCCAATCTCTATCTAGGCCTTCTCTCCGACTCACCAAGATCATCCAAGCAAGCGCGAGGTCATCATGTCCCATCCAATACTGGAGAAAGTATATAGTCCGTACCCCCAATGCCATGGGCTAGGACTGCGCCCTACAATTACATCTGATCAGATACGTTGGTGGACAGGGATACCGCGATCTCTATACCTCGCCTTGCTCGCCATCTCGATTCAACCACAATGCGGCTGGGCGGGCCTATGTCGGGTCTCATATGCAAGTAAGTCTACACTCCAGTGGCCGTTCATGACACACAGCATGTTGCAACATCACCTGACTTTTTTCCAACTTGGAACCATCAAAAACAATCGGGCCTCACCATTTGGTTGGGCCTCAATGGTCTGACTAATAATTCCAGAATGTTTTCCACCTAAACCGTCCCATGTACTCGCTAGCTCTCTCATACGAGCCGCTAGCCTGCCCATAGGATGGCCGGGGTACGCTGTCCATCGACCATGAAGCCTGTCACGATTCGAGTCAACGAAATAGAAACCTGTTTACAGAATACAAGTGACAAAAGATACACCAAATCTACATTTCACTTGGAATGTATGTTATACTCAGTGTACAAAGCAAGATATCGATGTCAGATTGCCAATGGTGAGGACCATGCAAAAACCGCATCGGCGACGGGGGATCCGCAAACGTTTTATGTCGTGGAGCGGAGCCCTCCCCCGGGTTTCCCGCTTGCTATTTTCACTTTAAAACCGCCCCGTAATCAGATGTTCCAGAACTTCCCTACAACTCCATTATGACGCAACGATTGCAACGGTCGGGAACGACGATAAAGATCTTTAGCCACATTTCTTTTTGCCAAGATTAATGGCCATACATATATACAAGCTCAAGTACAGGCTTCCATGGCGGTAATAAGGTAAGCAGTGATTTTTGATCATCAAGACCGCCTCATCCGCAGGCAAATCTGCTCTTCTCGCCGTCCAAAGTGGGCGAAGCAATGGCGTCTTCCGACTGTAACCCGATGTTCCCGAGCAGTGTGGCCGTCGATAGCAAGATCCGCGCATGGATCCCCAACTTGTATAGAATCTCTGATGACCCTGCCCAGATCGAGGAATAGGTCTTGCCCTGTCTGCCTGATTCCAATGTTCGCTGTATAGGTTGGCCGTGCCGCATCTCCTGTTAACTTTGACGAGGCTTCATCCGAGCGGATGCAAATGTGGTGGGCTATGTATGCCTCAGGCCCTCAAGTGACATGCTGTTTTCCAAAAGTGATTTCCAGTACCGTGGTACTTCCATAAACGACGGGAAATTCTTTCACGCGGGCAACGTCGTAGATATCCATCGCGCAGCCAGTTGCTGCCTCACCAGTTACGCTTCTCATGGCAACAAAACTAATCAGCAACTACGACTGTGATGAGCCGCCTCTATCAGGTAACATGGTCGTGGATTGGCAGGACTTCAGGTAGATGTGAGAGCCCATTGGCGCGTCCAATATGGGGTGAAGCTCAGTAATCTATCGAGCATAATACGAAACAGGCTGTTAAGAGGGACCAATCTAAAGGTTCAGTAAATACACATGTCAATTTGCTTTTCGGTATCACTTTTGACTGAGTGGCTTGGACGCCTCGATACTCTATCTGTTTCGTTGAGTGAACTACGGGACGAGTTTGGTGTGCATCAGAAGGATATGAAAGTTTTCTCCCAATGACTCAGCCCTAATGCCAGAAATATCTGGTATTCATCTCATCTTGTCCAGTATATTATCAATATATTATTGCCAAACTCTAGATACGCCTAATTCAGCACCAGCACAGCGTAAAGCACTTGACTAATAGACAGAAGCCTATTGTCCAGTCAGACATGATGCGATAATCGTTCAAGGCTAAATCTGTGGCCCTGTTCGTACTGAATCCGGTCCTAGCGAAACAATAATGTGTAGGTCAAGGTGTCGGGAGTTGTCAGTTTGTGATTGTTGCCACTCAGGGTCCGCTGGACGACGCTTTCTTCGCGGTAGACATCTACTCGCACACTTTTGATCGTATCGGCGAGGCCACGGAAGTCGATCCGAGTCAAGCTATTGATTCGCAACTTCCGTACACAGTGGACGTAATCACCAGGGGTAGTGCTGGGTTGGATACAGATGCCACGTTCAAGTACGCTGGAGGTATTTATGGCAGAGACAAAACCAGCTTCGCGACAGGAGATTGCTCCTCTGGACTCGATGCCTGTTTGTGGATGCGTTCGGCGTTCCCTTGTCCAGGTTTCTGAGTTCGCCCGCGACACCGCTCCTTCAACTTCAGTCGAATGCAAGAACTTAAGGTTCAGACGCGCCAGCCAGAGGCCCCCCGTGCAGTAGAAGGCTTTGCTCTGCAAATTATCATTAAAGCTGTGCCAGCGGATCCAAACTCGAATTGACAAGGTTTCCTCCAAGCAGCGCAAGCTGGACGAGTTACGGAAGAACTCCACAGACCTTGAGCGTTCCAAGCGTAACAAGGCAACATCCAACCGTCCCCCATCGACCAGAAAAATCTTACCGGAGTCTGAAATACTTGTGACTTCGAGCTCGTGGAGGAACTCGAAAAGGGCTGCACTGTCTTCCCAATGAACGCCGACCAGGATGGTCAACCGCAGCAAATCAACGAGCGAGATGAAGATGAGAACTGCAATATCCCTTCACGCTCACTGTCAATTGTTGAGGGAGACCTCGAGAATGTCAGCCTGGGTGACCAACACAAGGCGGAGATTGTGGGCCTCCAATGCTTGCTGACGAAGGTGAAGAACCCAGCTAAGAAAAGACGGGACAATGACGGAACTTTCATCCCAATTAACTATAAATTGAACAGTGATTTAGCTGCTTCCTCCGAGCACACCTGAGGTCGACTTTACAGACACTGTCGGCATGAGTAACGTGTTGGAGTGAGTAATGTGAGCCCAGCTGGCCGGTGTAATGATAATAAGGGATAGAAATGGCCAACAGAAACCCCAAGTCTGTTATCTTGGTCGTATGGCCATAAGAATTCGCGCGCGGGAACGCGCAGCGTTAGAGAGAGAGAAATGAAAAATATCCTATAAATTTCTTAAGAAAATCTTTTTTTAAAAACTATAAATTAAAATTATTTTTTAGCTTTAAATCTAATTTCTGCTTTATCTATATATTCTCGCTGAGACCGAGTTCGGTGCTATACATAAGCACGCTTGCGAGGCTGATAATCAGTACTGGCCACACCAGACTGATCTTCACCAGCGTCCATGTCCTCCTCCTCCTCTTGGACCTTGCGAGTGCGCTTCTTGGGTCCCTGAGTGTGGGCTATGATCTCCGACAGCGACTGGTCCAGTCGGGAGACTTCGGGAAGGAAGCTCGACTTAATTGCTTCCAAATACTACGCGGACCATAAATGTGGTTGGTTGAGATGGCGCCTTATTAATTATGCTACCGCGTTTGCCGTTATCATTAATGTGAAAAGATTGCAAGTTATACTCGCCCAAGACTCTAATGGCTATGCCAATAACCAAGACAATTGCGGCCCGCAGGATACCACGCCGTAGGCGTGGCACGCATCGACAAGCTTATGGCGGAGATCGTGCAAAAGTTAGGTAGCACGCTCCTGTAGGTCTTCTGCCAAGGGTGATTATCGCCTCAGCTGGGGGATGACGGAATTGATGTCTTATATGACTATTGAAAGCAGTGATTGTCATTTTCAGTCGGCGGGTAGTGACATGTTCTTCATTCAGTCTCTGCCAGACAATTCCAAGCATATATTATTCTGGTACAGTTCGACACCTTGTAAACTTTGATTGGCCGAACCAAGGCTGCTTATTCGAGAGTACTTGCCTAGGTAAATTATAAAGCAAAAAGAATACCTAGGTAGGAATCTAGCTTTTGCTATAGTATTCTTGCTTGGCAATATACATATTGGAGAGACTGGGATAGGTATAGAGGCCCCCGCCTACCTACTGGTAGTTTTGTGGAGAGTGTGGGGTAAATAAGGGAGCCGAGGCACTTGAGGGTCCGGGGAAAACCAAACACCAAATAAATTCGGGTACCTATCGCCTATTGCCGTGCTTATTTGCGTTGGACGTGGTTGATTCTACAATTGAAAGGAGGTTGATCCAAGAGAACTATTGTCATTCATCCATTTGTGTTGCTGCGAGCCATTGATCTGTGTATCTTCACATCTCGAAATTAGCAAAGCATTACGGGATATCTGAGCCCCATTATCATCCACCATGCCGTCAGGAGTATTTCAAGTCGAATACACGGGCCGGGTGGCCATTGTCACCATTACAAATGAAAAGAAGCTCAACGCGCTCAGCGGCCCGCAGTACTTTGAGTTGTCTCAGATCCTACGTGAGATTGCCACACACGATGAGGTCTACATCACATTCTTGACGGCCAAGGGCAGATACTTTTCAGCGTATGTTTAATCTTCCCTCAAGGCTGACTGATGACCTCGGTTACTGACACGATTCGCCATAATTCAGCGGCGCCGACGTCTCCTTTGGCAAGAGCGTGCCCGCAGACTCGGACCCGTACTTTGAGTGGCTGCGCTCCTTTGTCGCCAACAACCTCAACGCGACGCAGGCCTTTTACACGCACCCCAAGATCCTGGTCGTCGGGCTCAACGGGCCCGTCATCGGCCTGTCGGCCGCCCTGGCCGCCCACGCCGACTTCATCTACGCGGCGCCCTACGCCTTTCTGCTCACGCCCTTTTCGTCCCTCGGGCTCGTGGCCGAGGGCGGCGCCTCGCGCGCCCTCGTCCGCCGCCTCGGCGTCAGCAAGGCCAACGAGGCCCTCATCATGAGCCGCCGCATCCCCAGCGACGAGCTGCTCCAGACGGGCTTCGTCAACAAGATCTTTGACGTGGAAAAGGGCGACGACGAAAAGTTCCGCCGCCTCGTCCTCCAGGAGATTGACGACAAGCTCGGCGAGCACCTCATCGGCGACAGCTTGACGGGCATCAAGAAGCTCATCCAGCTGCCGGAGAGGGACGCCCTGGACCTGCAGAACACGAACGAGGTGTTTGCCGGTTTGGGCAGGTTCATGAGTGGTGTTCCCCAGGCCGAATTCGCCAAGATTGCCAGTGGCCAAAAGCGACACAAGTTGTAAATTATTCACGCTGGGAGCAAGCGCAGTACGATATCAAAGTTACTTTTTGTTGTTATTAATAATGACTCTTGCTCCGTGCTGTACTCTAGCCGAGAAGTCCAAACAAGAGACTTGTCCTCTTCCAGTACTCTTGTGAAGCCTTTGTCATCCGCTCTGTTGCTTCCACTGGCAAGTCTGTCTTCTTGAACACATCCTGAGCCAGCGTCGCCAGGCTTTCATTTGCATCTCCACCGCTGCCCAAGCTAGTCTGCAATAGTAACATGTCATACTCCCATTGAATGAGGAGATCCCTCCTGATCTCTGACTCTTTTGCCGCCTTTTCCTTGAGTGCAACATCATCCTCGTCAGTGTCCTTTTCTGGAACTTCTTGGCTCTCAGAGTCGTCCTTGGTCTCTGCGCCGTCTTGATCTTCCTCACTTTTCGCGACTTCTTTCGTTTCTGGGGCTGTTTGGGCCACTGCATTTGCATTAGTCTCTGCTAGATCATCCAGCTTTACTCGCCATGCATCGGTGAGCTGAGCACCAAAGCTCTTTTTGAGCTTGGTCAGAGCGGCAGGGCTCCAGAGGTCCAATCCAGCATCGCCCATAGAAGTGACTAGATTTCGTAATAATTTGAAGGAGTCTGGTGAGGGCTGTGAAGGTAAAGCTGGCTCGCCTTCCCAGAGCACGCGACCAATCACCCGGTTCCTCGTCAAGGCCGTTTTCTTAAACTCCTCTAATGGTGAGACGGTGACGTGACCAATCAATCGTTCGTGAAGTGAGGGAACAATTTCTAAGCCAAATGCCTTGGTGTTCTCCAGCTTGGGCAGCTGGCTTCGAATGCTTCGAATAATTCGAAGCAAGTACATTGCAATATGACCATTACTGGCATCTTTATGCGCAAGCCAGAGCTTGCCCAATTGTTCGTCCAAGCTCTGATATGCTTGTTCGAGGGTCTTGTCCAATTGTTCAGAAATCTTTTGCGGGTCTTGCTTGCTCAAAAGTTCTTGTCGCGTCTCAATTGTTTCTTCGTCCTCAATCTCATCCACATCATTATCCCAACGCTGACGTCGAAGTTGCTGCACAACTTCCTCTACGTCATCGATCAAGTGGTACCATGAGTTGTAACTCGAGACTGCCCGGGATGCGGCGTCGTTCCTCCCGTGGAGACGTGAGAGGACCTCGTGCGAGATGTGCTTCGCGCCAATGCTCACGTCCATGTTCAGCATTTCATCATCCCAGAGACTCTTTCGAGGGTCAACGGGGCCAGTCTGCCATGTTTCAAGTGTTTTGGCAACCTCGGACCCAATGAGGCGAAGTTTGGAAACCTTGACTTCCAGTACGGCCAAGATCCGTGTGTTGATGACACCACGCAGCCCATCCAGCATCTCGGATGGGTCAAAGCCTCTTGCCTTGCCGCCATCTCTGACCCAATGTTGTAGAACCTTGGTACGCAGATCGATGATCGTCTTGAACTCGGACATGTGCGCAAGGGTCTTGCCGAGCCCGTCGAGGAGTGTTTCGCCGCCTTTCTTGGCCCAACTTGTGAGCATTGACTTGGCTAGTTTCCCGTCCAGTTCATCGTGTCGTATAAAAGGAGTAAAGTATTGAATGTCGTCTCCACACCATCTTTCATAGACGTCTAGACGCAGTCCCTCCAGTGCTTTGAGTGATTCGTCGGCCAGCAGAGGTCGTCGCTTGAGATCGGCCAGGGCATCTGATAGTTTTGAGGGCACCAAGGACTGGACATCAAGCAGTGTCCTAGTGAAGAGATCAAGCCCGCGCAGCACATTTTCGGTATTCCTGACCCGTTCGTGCTCATCGGCGTCAAATTCGAGGACCATGGCCTCGCCTCGCACATTTAGGAAATGACGCAGAACGTCCTTCGCGCCAGAGCTTTCGGCCAGACTGTACGCACACAAGGCCTTCAGGATATCGCCCTGATCAGTATTGTTGCTGACCTTGTTGAGTATCTTGCTAATCCCTCGCAGCAATCTATTCTTCAAGCTTCTCTGGCTCTTCTTTGCCGTTTCCAAAGCTGCTCGCAAATCGGCATCCTCGTGCGTATTCGCATCCCCAAAGCTAGCAATCAGCAGCCGTATCAGGACCAAGATCCTCGCCACGAGGACGAGTCTCTCGCCTCGACCCTCCTTGCCGCCCTTGAGCAAGCGCCCGGCCGTCAGGGCGCAGGCCTCGAGCAGCTTAACCCTGGCGGCCCGGCTCAGCTCGGCCTCGACATCCTGGCGACCACGGAAGCCGCCGAGACCGGATACCTTGCCCTCGACGACGGTCCGGCCGCACTTGCCGCCCATGCGCCCCAGCACGGTCTGGACGTCGCTCATGTCGCGGCGCATCTGCACAATGGTGTCGGCGGTGCCCAGCAGCTCGCGGTAGCTGTTGCCGACCTGGGTGCGCAGCCGCGCCGCCTTCTCGTCAATCTGCACATGGAGGGTCTTGTGGATGGCGCGGATCTGAGGCAGCGTGTACGTCTCAAAGACCTGGCTGGACGAGGTCAGGTTCGAGGTGTCGGGCGCCGCCATTGCGGGCTGCTTGGGCTCGCGGGCGAGACTCGTGAAGGTCTGATCGAGGGGGTTGGAAGTCGGCGGTGTCTGTCTAGTCCGTCATTCGAGTCAAGCGGCAGATTGGCGAGCTAGATTCAAGAAAGTTTCGCCTCGAAAGAAGCCTTGGGCGTTGGTGGTAAGGGAGCTTGTAAGGTGAGAAGCGGCCCCTACATCCACGTAGCATGCAGTAGCTTAGCTTGCATGGGACAGGTGGCCGCCGCCAACACAAGTGCCGCTAAACTGTAACCCCACCACCGTATTTACACCAAACAGTTTAAGATCATACAAACCTTGGATTGCTAGAATAAGTTAAAGGCATTGCAGAAGAATGCAATGCTTTATTGGATACTATTTTTTTTTTCTTTGACACAAACGGCGCAGATTCTTCATGATATGATAGCTCTCTTTCACAAAATCCTCCATCGATATACCGCTGTGCCTGACACGTTGACCGCAGCACTGGTTCTCGAAGCTCGTATCATCCCATTCGCGTTCGCCGAATATCATAAGGTCCGAAGTCACTTTGACGTACAAAAAGCGCTGGCATTTATGAGAAAGATGGCTCCTGACGACACAACAAAGCTCGATGACACCATTATCGATAAGCTGGATACTAGAGCCAGCAAACTGGAGGCAGAACTGAAAAAGTACATCCAAGGCGCCTTGGACTACTACATACCCGAATTGACTGCTGGCATACTCTCGCTCACCAACCATCAGAAGAAAACGCCCAAAGCACCAATCAGACTTTATATACGGCGGTGAGAAAGCACTTGCTGGAGACCCTGTAAGTATTTGTACCTACGTTTATTGACTTTATAAGTGAAAAGACTTATAAGAAGTAGAAAGAATTTGGATAAAAGAAAAGCTATTAAGTAAAAAGTCGTAAAATAGGCAAAGGAAAAAAAAACAAAAAGACAAATTCAATATAAATAAAAGAACTACGCCAAACACCAATTCTTCCGTAGTCTGGCTGTTGTCCTCGGCCAGCAACGCGGGCTGGCTCTGATGGGCCTGTTCAGGTTGAACAGGCAAGTCCTGCATAATATTGATCGACTGGGCGATGCTCAGATTCACATCACGCATCGCTCGCTGGAACCTGTGGGGTACAACGTAATGCGCGCAATCGTTGACCGAATGCAGGATCTCTGTTGCGGTTTTTTTTTTTCTCGAGTTTTCTCTTCTTTTCATGCGTCTTGAGGTTGGAAACAGATATTGGTGCTCTTCTTTTCGGGTTCCCCAGAGCTCAGGCATTTGGTATTGCACGGCTCTGACATCTGTTGGAAAGTCTGTTCCTCCTTGTTCCTCCTTAGCCTGTTCCACGTCTGATATGGTCGACAAACTCATTGTTCTGTGATAATCTTTTCGGGACGCTACATCAGCGGGAATTCATGGAGCGTGTTAAGGTGCCTAGTAACGAGATCACTGCCGCTTCTTGGTGAACACCCGATGTAGCGCTAAAATTTGAGATCATCAGACATTTTTAATGACATGGAATTTGATTAGCTTGATAAAAGGCAGTGCTCAAGATCCTTCTTAATGAAAATGCTGTTTTTGTTTCCGAGATGGAAA
>JAMAKW010000064.1:0-20192 GCA_023628315.1 Neopestalotiopsis sp. M2102B
GGTGTTTCCGAGGCACAAGGGTGTGTCTTCAGTTTGTCGATCTTTAAGAGGCCCGCGGGGTCCATGGCACATCTTCACTCCTCCATCAGACCTCGGTACTAGGATATATGGACAGAGATAAGATTACAGTGTTATTCCATCGCTTCTATGGAAAAATTACGGCAAATTTGCTTATACACCTCTCACGAACAATCCCTGCAAGCTTGTACCCAATTGTGTAATCACCACATCTCAGTTTGTTCGAGAGTCTTGATCAAGTCTGAGCATTCACGATGACTGGGGATTCGAACAATATCACCCAATGCCTGCCTAGCACTGCACGTCGGGCCATCAGGCTGCCGTATCCTCGTACCAAGAGCGGCTGCTTGACGTGCAGGAACCGCAGAAAGAAGTGCGATGGTAGGCATATATTCACAAGACTCAACTCTAGAGAGCGCGAGCTTTGAAAGCTGAGGAGCGACCGAATTGACAGAGACGAGACCAATCTGCAGTGCGTGTGCTCAGCGACACCTTGCCTGCGCCTGGCCCGGCGGCGGGAAGGCGCCCAGAAACCGAGCCACTCAAATCGTAGTGCCACACCCTCCAGGGCCTTCTGGCCTGGGAGATGACATTGATCATGATGACGACGAACTTACTATGATCGGACAGCTGCCAGTATCGCTTCTACAGCAGTCGACGCCCGATAGTATCGTCAGCGACGAGAACACGACGACTGACGATCCTCTCAGAATTGCCAGAAGTCCTCCGTCTTGCCGGGACTGTTTGAATTCTAATACCATGGGTACTATAATCTCCTTGGTCCTCCTTGAGTATTATATCACGGAGACAGCTCCCATGCTGTCAACAAGGAACGGAACGCACAATCCGTACCTCAGTCTCGTGCTTTCGCTGGCAACCCGGCATGAGCTACTGGCAAGTTCCATTTTGGTCCTTGCTGGAGTGCATATGGTTGGTAGGACAAAATCAAAAGACATCGCCATCGCCGCCTGGAGTCAATACGACTATATTGTCACTATGCTAAAAATATCGGGGCAGAGCTTTGGTAAGTGGAGTGTATCTAAGCAGGTGCACACACTTCTAATCATGCTTTTGCTTTATATTGCTGAGGTTCGTGAATTTCATCGTTCTCTTGAAGAATCTAACCTTTCTACACTATACTGCTTCCTCTTTCGATGTTACTCAAAAATCCAATGCCAAGATTTATCCCATCATCCGCAGATATTCAACGGCAGCTCGGACGGAAGCGATATGCTGCACCTCAAGGCTTGCCGATGGCTGGTGGCCCAGCTATTGGAGATATCGCCGGATGACATGGACGGCGAGACACGCGCCTTGAAAGATTTCGTAGTGGAGACTTACACCTACCACGCATTTGTCGTCACTATCACACCTTTCGGACTGGATGCCAAAGATCAGCAAAGATCACTACCTCATAGTACAAACTTTTAAAGTTCTCAGACATCGAGCTACTTGTTTGCCGACTATAGCGGCCTCCTAGGATTGATCCCTTCCATAAATGACATGTATTGGGAGCGGCGAAGAGCAGTCCAGGAAAACAAGGACTTGCAGCCAAGTGCAGCGCTGTCCAAAGACATACGCCTCCAGATCACCAGCTTCAGACCTGCTAGCACTTCAGCAACTGAAAATGGTAGGCTAGAAATTGGAACTGCTGTCGTCGAAATTTATCGCCACGCGCTCCTCATTTATCTCTATAGCGCATTCTATCCTGTAACAAGGCAGCACCTCCCCGAATACAAGGCAAAACTAGAGGAGCATGCGAATCTATGCCTTGACCTCTTACTAGCCGTATCACATACCTCTTGGATGACGATACTCTTGTGGCCCGGAGTGATCGCTGCTTCGTGCCTCCAGGACAGTCGAAGCCAGGAAAAATCGCGCCAACTCGTTTCAGCAAGCGGCTTACGAATTGGAGTTTTGACTCGAGCCATGGAACTCTTGGAGATGCTGTGGGGGGAAGGTGCAAATCTCGGCCCCTATGGCCTGCACGTTGTGGTGGAAAAGAATGACTTCCGTCTGCTAGTAGCTTGATCAAGTACGCTGGCCGCGGCCCCCGACGGTTCAAATCAGCGGGGAGGCGGGGCAGTGGGAGCGGGGGTCAGGACTATACCACCCTAAAAATGCACCTGTATTGACGGCAACACCCCAGTAGTGCACACCCAGGCAAGCGCTTAGATACCGTTGAACAACGGCTAGACGATCAGCTTTATCCTGCACGCAAATATCTGAACATCGTCTATATCCTGCAGCACGAGGGCTTTGGGGTAGTTATCTTCGCTTGCAGGCTAAGCCTGGCCCTATTCTGTCTGACATGCGTTTCGGCTGTATTATATCTCGATCGTATACATATCTTGCTTAGGTATGTAGACATGCTTCAAAATCATGTTTGCTGCAATCGGTTTGACTTTTATGAATTCTCAACGCGCATTCCTTTGTGGTCTCCCAGTCGCCCAACCGTGATCTTAAATTTTGTACTTTTCTTTCTTTTCGTTGAAGAATATTTGGAGCACGAAGCAGCGGCAATGAGCCCCAATCCTGTCTTCTCTAATCCCCTGGGGGTGCACCCACCCTACGGATACAATCACGTCTCAATAACATCCCCATCCTCCCAGATCATCTCCATCGCCGGACAACTCGGCAATGACAAGGACGGCAGGCCACTTCCTTCCTACGAGCAGCAAGTCGCCCAAGCTTTTAAGAATCTCCAGCTTTGTCTTGAGTCTGTCGGTGCCACACCGTCCAATGTCACCAAGATCCGTTTCTACATCGTGGATCACTCGGACGAGAAGATGCCCCCATTGGGCACATCTTTAGTCAAGATGTTTGGTCAGGACCCGACTCAGTACCCGCCCAGCGTGCTTGTACCGGTACCGAGACTAGCTACGGCAGAAAATTTCTTCGAGATTGAAGCCACTGCAGTCGTTGAGCGGGATCAGGCAACTAGAGGTGGTCCTATCGAGGTCACAAATGATGAGTTCGACGTCCTCGTTGTAGGTGCTGGACTCAGCGGTCTGACGGCTGCCATAGCTGTACAGCAGGCTGGTCTCAGTTGTGTCGTGCTTGAGGCCGAGAATCGTGTCGGAGGCAAGACGCTGTGTGTTCAGGCCGCAGAAGGGGAAGGTGTCGTTGATCTTGGCGCGGCATGGATCAATGACACCAACCAGAGCAAGATGTTTGCCCTGGCAGAAAAGTATGGCTTTCACACGGAGGTTCAGCGGGTGGAGGGTCTAGACATCGCACAGGATGAAATGGGCAAAATTACCACCACGCCCTACGGGGAGCCAAAGGTATGCAAACACCGATTCTGCATAAAACCATCAAGAAGTCGATATCCATATACTTAGCAAAACGTGTAGCTGAGCAAGTCCGACATGAGTGCTGTATATCGCTTGCTCAAGGGAATCAACGACGAAGCTATTAAACTGGCAGAAGAAGAGAGTTTTCAGGGAACAAAGTCGGCTGGGGTCGATCAACTGACGCTGGCAGAATTTTTAGCCAGCAAGACCGACAACCCTTATGCCAGAAACATTGTCAATCGCCTTCTGTATGGCTTTTCGGGCGTGGAAGCAACAGAGATGAGTGCTCTCCACTTTATGAAGTACATCTATTCAGGAACTGGTATCGCCAATATGATATCAGATTTGAAAGACGGCGGGCAGTATATGAGACTGCGTGAAGGTAGGCCGGAAATCATCCTTCGATCGATATGTGTTTAAAGGCAAGTCGAAACTAACTAGATCCCGCTAGGCATGCAGAGCTTCTCTGAAAGGCTTGCTTCCGAACTGCCTGCCGACAGCGTGAAACTTTCAACCCCGGTCAAATCAATTGATCAGACTACCAAAGACTACATGATTGTCAAGGCCGTCGACGGCAGGACCTTCAAAGCCAAGCGAGCGCTTGTCTCGGTACCTACCCATTTATACCCCAAGATCACTTTCACGCCCGATCTGCCAGTAGGCAAGAAGCTGCTATCAGAGACCACCGTCATGGGGTTCTACGCCAAGGTCATACTCGTCTACGATGCGCCCTGGTGGCGAGAAGCCGGACTCTCAGGTGCCATGTACACTGAGGTCGACCCCATTACCTTCACTCGGGATACCTGCGTACCCGCGGTAAAGCAGTACTCGCTAACGTGCTTCGTCGTCGGCGAGCGCGGGCGACAGTGGTCGAAATTATCCAGTGCTGAGCGGCGCAAACAGGTCCTTGATCAGTTTGCGATGCTTGTGGCTTCGGTCCAGGACGTACCGCAACCCATTAATGTCATCGAGTACGAATGGATGAAGCACGAGTGGTTCCTTGGCGCGCCTAGTCCCATCATGCCTCCGCGTGTCCTGACATCGGCAGCGGGCAACTCTATCAAAACTGCTCACGACCGAGTGCACTTCATTGGCACCGAGACTTCGGATATTTGGGAAGGCTACATGGAGGGGGCGGTTCGTTCCGGAGAACGTGGTGCGAAGGAAGTCATTGAGATTCTAGCTAAGTAACTGTGAGGTGTGGCACAATAGTGCAACCAGGTTGGTCTCTAGCAAAACTCAGTGTAAACAGGCCCGTATCTGCATACTTATTTACATACATGACTTAATTGGGCAGTGCAGTGCATCGTAATTCGGAGTATGTGGGGCCCATGTCCGGCAATTGGCACCACATTTATTATAGTCGGCCGCGCGTTCGTCATCAGGATCATCCAGTCGAGGATGGCAGCCCGGCTAGACTAGCCCCAGGCAACAGAATAACAATAATATGGTTTGATGGGTGGGAAAAGCACAACAAAATCTGAGCAGGGGGTTTTGTCCGGTCGGTTGGTTTGCGCAACGCTTTGCATCTCCTTGGACAAGAAGGCCGACCCACCATGGCTTTTTCGCCCGACGACACAGTGCTAGCCGCGTAGTATTGTGTGTAAGTGACTACATACCCAGGTAGGTAGATTAGCTTAGTTACATGCGCTCTTAAGTGTTGCTTTATGACTGTCGAACACAGACCATGTCTATTTGAACACAGTACAGTTTGAGAGAGAGAGAAGAAAAAAAAACCCAGACCCCGTGTAATCGGGGGCTATGGCACATTCCCAGCAACTAGGCCACGCAGCAAAGCCCGACACTAATGAGGTTGTCGCTGAAATGACGACTCTTCGCCGGACTACGACGCAAAAGCGTTCAAATATCCAGACTCGATACTCGCTGGACTCTATAAATACAGCCCACCCCCATCTTGTTAGAGCTTCTAGGACTTGCAGACACTCAACATTGTTTCTACCAATTACCACGCCTACCTCTCCACAATCATGTTGGCTACACAGATGCGCCTAGCAGGCCTATCTCTGCTACTAGTGAGCAGTGCTCATGCGCGCCACTCACACGCCTCTCGCATTGCTACCTTGGATCGTACAACTCTCATCACACTCGATCTCCCCATCCCAGGCGTCGACGCTCACAATAAGTCCCTCGAGCTGACCTTGGACATCCATCCGTCGCAAACCCATGCGGGAGTCATCAACGTTATTCTCAACAACCACACCCTTTCCAGGGACGGTGCAGGTGCCGGCTCGGGGTCCATCCAGATTGACCATGGTCATCTTGTTGAGGCTATTTGGGAAATCACTCGGGATGTCCGACCTGCCAAATTAGGCCAGGAAGAGCTTCGAGTCACAGTCGAGAGCGTGGATGGCGCGAGAGTGGACGACACTGGTTTTACAGTTGAGCTTCGGCAAAATAGCTACGCTTGGATTGCTTCGGTAGAGGGGAATCAAGTGTCTGGCGTGAGCACTCAGCTGGTCGAGGCGGCTCCGAAGGTGTCTGGCGACATCGCGTCTCCAAACAAAGACGCTGATAGTCGTATCGATGAGCTTGAGCGTTTGGTGACCGAGATCGCTCAGTTGCAGCTGGAGATATCTAGCAGGAAGCAGCAGCTCAACGAGGCTGACGACGCTGGCTTTGCCGAATTCGGTGAGCCAGAGCACCATATGCATCATTGCGATACCTTGAGTTGCTTTGCAAATTCGTTGAAGGAAGCCGCCCATCAGGCTTCTGGCCCGGGTTCCAAGCATAACAAGAAGAATGGAAATTACGAGAACGATGGTCACCATGACTATAAGAGAAGTGGCACCAGCGAGCACGAACACCAGCCGAGGCACCATCAGACGCATCATGAACACAATCGTCATGGTCATCAACTCCACGATGAATACACGGACAATGCGATTTGTTATCCACAGGCTGGTTCTTGGGCATCCCCGTGCCGAACTACGTCGGACGGTCTTGGTAGCCACGTCTTCACACAAGAGATCTTTTGTTTCAAGCCTTCCGACGATGAAAGGGGTTTGCACTTCTCAATTCTCCTGGTGGGGTTTTCCATCCTATCTATTCTTATCATTACAGATCTATTCGTCAGGCGCCGCTTGGCGCAGCGCAAAGCTTGGCTCCGCGATCTATGCCAGCCGGCAATCTACGACAACAACGCACGCCGCTTTGCATTTTCCTTCAACACGCTACTCGGTCGCGTCATACGCTTGCAACTACCCCTAGGTACAGAAACTGTTCAAGACATGAGTCAACAGCAGGACTTCTACGATGAGAAGGTGTCGGTGGGCACCAACGGCATTTCCGACTGTCCGCCACCTATTTACCGAGATTAAGCCAGGTCTTTTGGAACTTGTCCATACCTAGATAGGTGATGTGAACATTTACTGTTTGGAAGCCGATATTCAGAGAACCCAAGAAGCCTCCAAGTACCACTAGTTCAGTCAGTAGCACAAGTAGATGCCAGCTTGAGAATCTCGTTACAATTGCATAGAGCCTGATTTCCAAATTATTCCTGTGAAGAGAAATATTCGCATATTGGTGATCACAAGAGACCAAAACTATAATTTGGTGACGGATTCGCATGACATATTTTGCCGCATTATCTTGAGCGCTTGCGATCCGTGTCATGTACAATCAGCTACCCATAATGGTATCGTATCCGCTGGAGCTTTTTAGAGCGAGTGATTGGCAGCTCGGCTGGGTAGTAGATACTCAAAAACATGAATGCTTCAATCTCCGATGCACCGAGGCTTGGTGCGAAGTCATTCACCGGAAGGCAAAGTTGCTCTTCGCAAATGAGATACATGTGATTTGCAAATATGCAGGGATGGACTTTGTGGGACATGCTAGGTAGACTGGAAATAATCACAGAAGCCGGATGAACAAGATTGAAAGCTGTCGTGGCCTACCTGCGATGTGATAGCGGACGGGATGCACGCCATGTAGACCAGGATAATCTTATGTAGGCAGCAACATTTTGCTCTAATATCCAGGTAATGGGACCCTGTTTGGAGTTTTCTTGCTTCTCCATATAGCTTTCTTTTTACACGTCATCGGCAACGGCGGCAACAACTCGGACCGGACCTCAAAGAAAGCTTATCTAGAAGATCTAATCTACGCGATCTCTCTCGCTTACCTCCGAAGCTTCGGCAGTTACTAACGCTAATTCTTGGCTGGCAGCCCGAGCCCCCAGCCTATACGTAGTATGTAGACGAGTTCCCCAGGGAGCCCTGCATAGTTCGTCGGTTATACCATGTGCCCAAAATAGTCGTGATTGGCGCGTGGACAACTAGGCACTCACTTCGATGAACGTAGTCATGTTGCAATGAGGCGATCGAATTGCCCCATGGCTGCTTTTGCTGAGCATTGGCTCTGCCCCGGCGCTGTTCGGTTCACGATATGACGGCTCCCGCGGAGTCCGGTCTCGTGATACTGCTGATTTACACGGAAATTCGGCGCCGGCGAAAGAAGCCCCATGTAGTTGCAGGCTTCATACCCTTGCCATGCACCGATTCGGGTCTTTCGTAAAGCGTGCCTGTATGTAGACTATAGTGGCATGAATTTTGCCCAATTTCGCCCGCATGGGCCAGTCCTATGTCGTTGAATGTCAATTAAGTCGTAGTTCATCGAAGACGTGGCAAACAAACACTGGGCTTCAATATTCTTTGAGACAATGTGGCATATCGAGACTATGTATGGTAGTTCTAAAGCGACTTCCTGATTCCATCACTCCAAGCCATCGTTTGAAACAACCAAGAGCAGCAGAAGAGGGAAGGAAGAAAAATAAGCACCGAAGAAAGAAAGAAGGAAAAATTAGATTCAATACCCGTGCACAAACCCCTGATCCCCGCAGATGCTCTTTTCCACGAGGTCTCTCTACAGTAGCATTGCGTGTTCGGACTAACAAAGATACTTTTAGTGGAATACACGCTTAGAAACGTGCACACGGCTGCGTTTAGCGAGATCAGTCCCGTTGGAAGTCCCGTTGGGCCCAGTGAATCCAGGTGTGAGCTGCATGATTTCCCAAATCGCGTCATCGAGGTCATCACTCGTGATAGCATCGGTCACCCGGGACCAGCCCACCTCAGTGGGAAGGCGCTCATTTTCTGTAAGATGGATTCAATTAGCATGCAAAGAGATTCTGGAATATAACATAATCTTGAAGAATGTCCTACCAAAAAGATACTCGACAATCCTTTTGTCGACTGTGCCGCTAGTCTTGTTACCGAGGACGATAATGCATGCAGCGCTCTCTCCGTATCCAAAGTCACTCCCAAGCTGGCTCAAGGAGAATGTTGGGTTGGTGGTGTTGGACGTCTGAACTCTCGCGTAGCGTGCGTTGGCGGCCATGGTGGTGTCAATGATGTCTTCAGTCCACCAGGATCTGGTCTGATTGAAAATGGTTTCGTTGAACGGTTGAGGGTTGCCAAAATAGTAATCAACACGACTATGCTCACAATGCAGTCAGACGCGAATTTACCTACGGATATTTAATGTTCTTGGAGTGAGAAAAGAATATGACTAACCTCAGGCTGGCGTCATGTTCGAGGACATCGTGCCTCACAAGGTTCTCCAAGGAATAGGTTGTTGCATTTGGATACGAAGGGTTGGTTGTTATTGCCTCATCGTATAAGAACTCGGCCAGCTCCGCATCAATGTTGAGGGCCGTGCCTAGTGCGTCGATGGTGATGTTCAGGTCGATGTTCTTGCCATCCCGTGGCAAATAGCCGTGGTTGGCAAGTGTATTCAACATTGGACATGGTCCTCGCACTGTAGGATGGGCTTAGAAACGATATTTTTCCAGTGCTGCTTTGTAAGAATTACCGAATACATACCAGCATCTGATGTAGGCGGCTGCCATTCGCCTTGCGACTGCCTGCTTGCATGTGGGCAGATACCTGCTGCAACGGCAACCACAGCAGCGAGACACAGAAGTGAGGATTTCATCGTAAGTCAAGGGATTGAAAATTTTGTGACTTTGGAAAATTTATACTACGAAGTATGAAGAATGCGACGGCTTGGGACCTAGATCTTCTGTCTTTTATATAACACACAGAGGAAGGGGTCGGAGTGGGTGGGTCTCTCCGGATGTATAAATGGTGTTGCCGTGCTTCCCGTTGGGTCTAGTCTGAACGAATGAGACATCTATATTGGCCTTGTCGATATCGCTATTGGTGGCAAAAGACTAAGTTGAAGAGACGCGTCGGCATAAAGTACGACTGAGCCTGTAACACAGCCATTGACCCGCTTAACGAAGCCTACCCTTGCCATCAGTGACGATGTATAGGTATGCAACCCAAACCTGCCACTTACAAACGTGATTATTCTCCCGAACGCATAGAGAGACACCTGTATTTGAGCTGCGTCGAAGATTTGGTTGCGTTGCATCAGCGTTTAGTACCAAAGGGGGTAAATTCGCCGCACCACCACTTCCACACTGTCAAGTATTGTCCTTCTTCATTTGGAATTCGACTGATGTAGTTCTATGCTAATGGGCCATTCTACGATTTATTGCGTCCATGAAAGTATCCTCAGGGTGCAGCACAATTGCAATCTTTCCAGCAGGTGGGCTGAGATACGCAGGGCTTTCCAAGGTTGGCAAACACCACGTCCACCTTGTCTCTCTAGACCTTCCAGTTTGCCCTCAATCGCTGTAACAGTGCCGTCGCGAGGGACTTTCCCCAAATTTTTACATATACACTCGTATGAATGCCTTGTCGTAAGTCTATAAGTGGACCGCCTTGAGTCAGATTTCAAGGTCCCACAAACGTGCCGAAATCCGGCATGACTTTGACATTGAGTCTTATCCACCCATGGCCTTGCTCTCAATTACTTCTTCCTGAGAGGATCCTTTGTACGCGGGCCAGAGATAGGTGACCTAGGATTCAATTATGTTGTAGAATCACGACTTGAGTCAAACAAATCTGATCTGCTTACACGAATCCCTTGGTGATTTATCACATATCTTAGTGGTCGTAGAATATTATTACATGCCTCCGAGAATTTGTTTTCGTCGAGTAAGATTAGGTCACGACAGCTTCAGAAAGAACATTACTTGATCCATGATGATCAGTTTCATCTTGCGAAAGCGGTTATCTTTGTGGGTCGTAACTAGTCATAGGACCTTTGTCACTTTTAAGTCCATCTTGACGGCCCGCTGTGAGAGCAGTAAGGAGATCAAAGTAATGTGAAAGATCTTCTTAGGCCCAACATGACACCATAAGCGTGATTACTAAAGTCAATATCGTAATGATCAAGCAGTTGTGAACAAGAATTATTTGTTTGCAACTTGGTATCGATCTCCATTTGTTATAGAGGCAGTACTAATCGAAACTCTTCGAAGACTGATGGATTATATTCTATCTTGTATTGATGTATCTTAATCTTTGTTTCTGATTACGTCAAATGTAGGGCTGCCAGGCAAGTGCACAGTTGACAAAGCATCTTCAGTGGCAATCCAAGTATCAGCAGCCGCATAATCAGCCTAAGTTGCCTTTCACTCGAACCGTTCTGGCGGATCGTGGCAAGTCGCCGCAAAGAGATATTGAAATAGGAAAATGATATATTTCCATACATGAGTTATGTGACACACGGGAAAATGAACGATGTGGCTTCTTATAATTTTGAGCCATGACGACATGATCGACTGGTAATTCGCCTTGTAAACGTAAACCTTTGATCAGATTAGACCTGCTCTGTATGGAATCGTATCTGATGTCGCCCCTGAGATCAACTGTGTACGACGAATCGTATCCATGTTGTATTAAACTTAGTTGTTGAAGTACATATAAGTTCAGGAAACTCGTGACTCGTCAGTTTGAAGCCGACTTCCACATTAGTATGCATAATGTGAAGTAGTCTCATCTAGCCATCAACAGTGTTTCTATAATGGAAAAGGATCTACCTGTGGGCTTTTGTATGACTGACTAACTATATATATATCTACCGTTATGTCTATAGATACCATGGTCTGGGTGAAATACTGCTAGCTATGGGTTCTTATTAGTGTGCTGCCCACCGCTTTCTGTGACATAAAGGAGAGTCGTGTAATAAAGCGAGCTGTTGCTCGTAGAGAACTTTTCGATGCGCACAATGAAAGCGCGGTACCTTGAATAAACCTTTGCAAGATAACCACGCCAAGGGACCCATTAGTCCAGTATTGTGTAGTCAGGCGATATTAATTCACCTTGATAATAAAGCATGTATTAGAATCTTTGCGGACCAAGTGCGGCTTGCAAAAGTCCAGACGGATGGCTTGACTCAGTTGAAAAATCAATTGACAATGAAATCCTTCAGTTCTTTTATCTGAAAGCTCGTCTTATGACATTCAAGCCTTCTGTAACGGTATACACACCTGCATGGGTTTGGATAAGAACCATGTTGTAGCTACAAAGAGAATGGCTAGAAGTAAACTATATGTACAATGAAGTGTTCTTTATCACCATGAATCTCTACCAGTATACCCTGACACCTTCGGAAAGCGGATCAACAATGATCCCAAGCTTGATCGTGAGAATGCCATTGTCAAAAACAAGAGCCTTGTTTTACTACCAATGGAGTGGAAAAAGTACATAAAAGTTGGTTGGAACCAGTAAATTTTGGGCTTTCAATATAATTCAGACCTACAGGAAACCACCATATAGATCATCAGAACCATCAGGTGCATCATCATTCTCAGAAATATTGTCAAGATGGATCAATTCGATACCACAGGCTTTGCTGCACCACTTCTACAACTTCCAAGGGAGCTTTTTCTAGAGATCATCGATCACCTTGACCCCCAAGAGAAAAACTATTTCCCGCCAATCGAATGCCATAGGAATGTTATATCCTTAGTCAGTAGCTGCAAAAAGATCCAGGCGCTGCTAGGTAAAGACTTCGTTCATGTTAGATCGGCACGAATTTGGTGGGCTTTTCTTCAAAAGAATCGTCGTCTGCGCTACTATTTTAGTACTGGTCTCCTACCTGAACCGACCCTCTATTCAGCAATTAAGAACACAACCAACAAAGATGTGCTTGAGCGGATCATGGACATTTTCATCACTGATTATGATCAGAGTGGTTATGATCAGAGCATGCCTATGCAGCTAGGATTCGAAGCGAGTGAGATGAGTATTGGTGAGCTGCCACTTGAATTTGCCGTCCTTCGAGGAAACATAACAGCCGTTCAGACTCTCATCGATCGAATCCCTCGGCCTAGGCAGGATGACTTTCACGCTTCTACTATCGACGATCAGGGCACTTATGCAATATCAAAGAGCCAGCCCCTTCGGTAGCCATCAACGGGTGGCATCGCTCACCCGCAATCGTGCGTATTCTTATTGACGCAGGACACTATGTTTGTCTTGAAAATTTGAAGGATGTCATCATAGTAAACGATTCAGAGATTCTCGAGATCTTACTTGAAGGTGTAAAAAAGCAGGAGCCGATTCGTCCAGTGCCGGCATATTCGGATCGCGCTTTTCTTTGGGCACAAGTAAGGAAGGAAATGAAAACAAACCAGGAGAAGAATATCCGAACAGTTGAGCTCCTCGCGAAGGCGGGTGTTGATATCCAAGAGCGAACACTCGTTGATTCTGACTTCCTTGGGAACAACACAACGTACCCCGTTGCATACCTGCTTCAACAGGGTTGCCCACAAAAGGCACTCTACGTGCTCGGACAACAAGTTCTTCAGAGCCTGAATGACTTTAATCAAATGAGACGGTTTGTTATCGACTGCTGCAGCATCTACAATACCGGGGTCGTCAGGTCCAAGCTAGACTGGTTGGCAGGCGTTGCTTTCTTAAAAGGATTCCACCCCCGATTCACTGCCCTTCTTTGTAGCGACGAGGTTCCTGAAGGATCAGATGACAGTTACAAACTACAGAAAGGATGCGAATTCCTGCTGTCCCAAGTACTCGGTAGTTTCATGCCCTTGTACCAGTCAACTCACAAGAACAAGTGGTACCGACCTCTAGAAGAGCTTGTGAAATATCTGCTGGAAAACGGTTGCAAGATTTCGATCGATATGGTGATGAAAGAGATTACGCGCTGGCAGTCTCTGAACCATGTTCTTTTTCCTGAGCACGAATGCGCAAGCTTTCGGAAGACCTTATATCCTGAGGGTGAGGTGAAAGAAGAATTGGGGAATCAACCGGGGGTTCCAATTCCGCTGGGGCGGCGCAGTGCCAGATGTATCGCGGCACAGATTGACGCGTACCTGTCTTTGGTCAGCCCAGAGACCCTGAATGAGACAAAAGAGCTTAATTTTGAAGAAGGTGGCAGCAAACCCATGACACCTTTGAGTCTGGCACTACTGAATCGTCAGTGGCTGGTCGCTTACCGTCTCATACATCACGGAGCAAGGCTGCCATCATTGCTAGATGAACCAATCAAGCAAGCAATTACAAGCCTATACTGGGACACATTCCCAAATGGAGTATCGCATCCCGTGGTAGCGGAGGCTGCGGCAGGTCGTTATACACCCGACCAAGAAATGTTCAGTGAGGTTATCGGTGGCAACCGATTCGATATGGCCCTAACACTGGTGATGCTGACAATCGGACTCCCCGATAGCATTTAACCTGCTGTCAAAGTGCAAGGTGATTCATTGCTTCCGGGGGCGAGATGATTTTCAAACCGTTCGGGCGTATGCAAGAAACCGGATGCGAATGGAGTCAGTGACCTATCGAAAGGGTGTGACCAAGACCTGAATGAGCGGAGGATGAGCAAGACTGCCGTCCAAACCAATGATATTAAAGATTCGATTGCAGTTCATAGCGCTTAGATTAGTGTGATATGATATTTTAGGGATTTCAATTCCATTTTATTCCATTTTTCTATTTCTTCAACATCTCCTTCGGGGCGATTGATTGTTCTTTAAAATGAATGAAAGTTTGAAGGCTACAGTGACCTTGACAGCCGCCTGAGCCCTTGTACCCCGCAGCGCTGTGTCCGCACTGTACCGCCGCTGGACTAGAGGTAGTCGCTCAAGGTGAATGCCGATGTATGTCCGGCCACTGTATTCAAATCTTTCAGGTTATGTGCACAGCGGCCGATCGATACGTGGCATATTAGGACAATCGTTCGAGTCAACTTTGAGATTTCTCAGATCCTGTATCGACTTTTACCATGCACCCGAAATTACTTGGCTAAGCTGAGCTCTCATTCCCTTCATCACTGATCACTTGCTCTAGCGGTTGGTCCGCCGTAGGAAGCTTAGTGCTTTGGGCACAGTGTGACACTGTTGTTGGCAGAAACTACGGGCTTGACGACCCGCAATAATCTCTCTGGCGCTTCAGAGTCACGGAACTTCAAACGCGGACCGATTCACAGACATACTGTGAGGTACATTCACCTCTCACCTTCTTGTCGCCCTGCAAAGTTCCTGCCTTCCACCGACCCCATCTACTACCTCGTTGCCTCAAAAGTCTTGCATCATGTCGTTTGTGACAGTGGCAGCGGCTTCATTGCCCAGCGTGCCTTTGGACTTTGAGGGGAACCGAGATCGCATCCTCGAGTCCATCCACATCGCCAAGGACAAGGGCGCACTCCTGCGGACTGGCCGTGAGATTCTCTGATCCCAACGATTGCTTCTTGGGCTCTGTTAATGACTCTCTATCACTAGCCGAACTCGAGATTCCTGGCTATGGCTGCCTTGATCATCACTTAGAGGGTGAGTGTACTGCAACCGCTCCCAACAGGTGCGGGAAACTGACTCTGAAATAGTAAATTCGTCGTTTCATCGCATCTTCATGGTCCAAGAATTCTTGTAATAATGTTCGTCTTCTGGAAAAAGGGGGATACCTTTCTACACAGTTGGGAGGTCCTGGCCGAGATCATATCAGATCCTGTTTGTAAGGATATGCTCATCGATCTTGGCTTGGGCGTTCGTCACAGAAACGTCAGATACAATTGCCGAGTGCTGTGCACGTATAAGCAGATCTTTTTCATTCGCCCAAAGCAGAGCCTAGCCAACGATGGTCTTTATCGCGAAATGCGACACTTTTCTGCAGTATGTCTATTCTTCGCATTGATGCATAATGTCTTTCGCGGACGCTGATTTTTCCTGCAGTGGGTCAAACCCAGGACCACGGAGCAGTATTACTTGGAGAAAATCATCAGCGACGTGACGGGGCAAAAGACGGTCCCCATCGGTGATGCTGTGCTTTCGACTGTCGACACGGCCATTGGCTGTGAGACTTGCGAAGAGCTCTTTGTTCCCCTGAATCCCTCGACCTTCATGGGTCTTAACGGTGTAGAGATTGTTCTCAACTCTAGTGCCTCACACGTCGAGTTGAGGAAACTCAAGACGAGGCTGGATCTCATTTCCAACTCAACACGCAAGCTGGGCGGTCTCTACGTCTATGCTAATGCCAGTGGAGTCGACGGTGATGCTCGCATCCTGTACGATGCCAGTTCCATGATTCTTGTCAACGGCAAGGTCATGGAGCAGAGCCCTCAATTCACCCTCAAGCCCGTCGATGTCATTACAGCTACCATTGATATTGAAGAAGTCCGCTCTTACCGGTCCAGTATTTCGCGCAATGTTCAAGGTGCAGCTCAGCCCGATTTTCCACGCATCGAATGCGACCTTCGCCTCTCTCGGCCCGCTGAGGAGGTTTACCGGTCAGACCTGCAACTTTCTAAAGAGATTGAGCTCAAAATTCTTGATCCCATGGAGGAGATGTACCTGGCTCAGTCTGTGTTCTTGTGGCAGTATCTTTGCCGCACCAACTCGCCTGGGTACTTTCTTGCCCTCTCTGGTGGTCTCGATAGTTGCACAGTCACCGTTTTCGTATATGGTATGGCGCGTCTCGTCTTGCAATCAATCAAGGCTGGCGAGACGACCACGTTGAACGACCTTCGTCGCCTCACCGGAGAGCCAGAGTTTCTACCCAAGACACCACAAGAAATTGTCAGTAAGCTCATGCACACATGCTTCATGGGAACACAACACTCGTCGAACGACACCAAGTCGCGAGCTCAGAAACTCGCACAAGAGGTCGGTGCCTTTCACTCGGATATCAACATGGACGCAACCGTCGGAGCTATGGAGGAGATAGGCCAGCAAGCTCTCAACTTTACTCCCAAGTTCCAGGTCGAGGGCGGATCGGCCGCCGAGAACCTTGCCAAGCAGAACATTCAGGCGCGCAACCGCATGGTCTGCTCATACTACCTTGCTCAGATCTCCACTACTGCTCGTAAACTGCCCCGTGCAGGCGGCTCTTTGCTCGTGCTCTCTTCTGGCAATGTTGATGAGCTATGTAAGTTCTCCCCATGTCTTGTCCCTTGGTCGAGGAGAATGGTGTACTAATCAAGATTGCATAGTGCGTGGGTACCTCACCAAGTACGACTGCTCATCGGCAGACATTGCGCCTCTCGGATCCGTCTCCAAGACGGACGCCAAGGCTTTCCTCCGGTGGGCAGCTACGAAGTGGGAGATGCCTATTCTCTACGACTTCCTCGACGCTGTACCCACGGCCGAGCTGCTGCCTTTATCCGCTGGTGTTCAAGAAGACGAGGTGGAAATGGGCCTAACCTATGATCAGCTCAGCGCGTTTGGCAAGCTGCGCAAGATTGAGAAGCTGGGTCCTTGGAGCTGCTACGTCCGGCTGCTGGGCGAGTGGAAGCACCTCCCAGCAGTCGAGACGGCGGACCTGACCAAGAAGTTCTTCCGCTTCTACGCCATGAACCGTCACAAGTCGACCGTCATGACACCTTCGCTCCACCTGTCTGGCTACTCGCCTGATGATCACCGTCACGATCTCCGACCCTTTTTGTACAAGGTTACGTGGCCGTATCAATTCAACAAGATAGATAAGCATGTCAAGAGCTTGTAAATCGACAGAACACAGTGTTATGGATAGAAGAAGCAGAGAATGCCATCAATCACACACCTGCATCTTGGGCATTCTGATTTCTGACACTAATGGTGGTAACCTGTAGTCCGAGATTCCATATTCCGATGTCTGGACATATGGGAGTGTGAATATCGTCGCACTACAAGATTCCACGGATGGGCGCATCTTGCAACAGAGTGAATTGAATTACTTCCTCCTAGGACGGGGTTGTCCTGTTTGAGCAAGTTGTGACATTAATGCACAATTCCGAGACGTAGTCAACCCAGGCAGCCGGAAATATGAAATGCTGGCAACATGGACTCAACGGGGAGAGATCCTTGAAGTTGGGTTCCCGGAGCTCCTTGGGTCGACACACCGGAGCGAATGATGCCGATCTATTTGGAGGGCTGAAAGTCTCAAAGTTCAGTGTATCGAATCGACCTTGTTGGGCCCAGTGAAGCGGGAGGACCCACGGCTAGCGCGACCTAGTGCAAGCGGCTTTTATGCGAAAGACATCCCTAGTGGACCACACTGGGGCCCCCGTCACAGCGCAACTGAGCCAGAACTCAATCCTATTCTCCCAACTGACGCCTCAATATTTTTTTTTTTTGGAAAGAAATGGATGATTATCACCGCCACAACTACAACTGCTAGCTGTCGTCGTGCACCGCGTCTGGTTTCATCAAGAACGTGTCGGTACGTGAATGATTTTAAGATAATAAGACAACAAATGAGAGTATCGTCGCACCCACGCTGACAACCAGTCACGAAGCATGCGCGAAGTTGCTTGGGCTTTAGCAGCTCACCAGGGCAGCATTTTTAGCACCCTCGCGACTGTAGCGTGTCATTGTCCGCCTTCTCTTCATCGTACTCGGACCAAGAACCATTACTAAGTATCATTTAACATTGATAAACTAGAAGAAGGAAGACATCTTCCGTCCACTTATATTTCGTGTTTGGTTTTCGACAGCTCGATATGTCGTCGACGACGATGGGGATTATCACCTTGTCGTTGTAAAAAACCCGCCAGAGAAGCCTCGCGAGTCTGTCGCGCCCCCACCAAAACGTCCCTTGCTTTACCGAAGTCTCGAAGCTTTGACGGTAAGAACAGCCTTTTGGGCACAGATTTAGAAATGTCCAGAAGCAATCAGGGCCACCCTAAAACTTTGGATCCTAATGCATTCTGCCCATTGATCGTCAAACCACTGGCGATCAAGGGCCTTCTCTTCCAAGTACGAGGCGAAGATAGTAAATAACCCACCCCGGATCTGCCGAGAAGATCGTAGGTGATGCGACCACGGGCCAATCGACGGTCCATCCCCAACGCCATCTCACGACATCCAGCCTCACTGGTGTCCGGCTGCAACGTCCGGCTCAGGAATCCCGGGGATGGCAATGGTTAAGGCATCATCGGGCGGAAAGCCCATCCTTGATCCACAGCGGACTTCGAGTGAGGTCGAAGGGCATTGGGGACCATGTATTGAATGTTGGCGAGGCCCAAGTACTACACCTACCTACACATGCTATACTCGGGTGAGCGCTAGGTATTTCTGTCTGGGGCGCATAAACGATGAGCAAAGCTATTGTCAACGCTGAAGCTAAGACCCCAGCAGACGACGATTTGCATGATCACCGTCTCTTTGCTGGTAGCTACAAATAGCTCTCATGTTTCACTACCTAACTTGAATCTTCCCCTCCGTCTGATCTTCTCCAGCGTGCAATTGTTTGCCAAATCTGACGACTTTTTCTTACATTCATTTTCCACCAAGACGACAAGTGTCCCTATACTCAAATTGATCTCTCTTTTGCCGCTTGCGCCACAGTCATATACGAATCGTTTCATCCCTTTACAAGATACCCCTCAACGTCTGTAGCGCTTCTTTTATATATTCAAGATGTTCGATATCTCTACATTTGTGCAGCGCATGCACGAGAACCTATCCTCCATCAAAGACACCGTTAGTGGTCTGTCGACAGAGAGTCACACTGCCCAGTTGGAGGAACTTGAGCAACAGCGGGACTCACTTTTGGCCGGGCTCCGTACCATTTTTGACAAGGAGCAGGAAGAAGCAACAGCCAAGCGCCAAATAGAGCTTGACCAGACCAAGGAGAAGAGGAGGATAGAGGACGAGGAGCGTGATGCTCGTCGCAAGGAGGAGGATGAAACCCTCCAAAACAGAGTTAATGCCGAGGACCTCGCCCGGCAAGAGAAGCTCGATGGAGACATCAAGCTGATCGACGAAGACACGGACAAGAAGATGGATGAGATTGAAGAGGCGGCCAGAACTCTGATTGATGGCGCGAAGTCAAAGCTATCTGCTCTCGAAGACCAAAGAAAGGTGAACTTTCCCAAATGAAGTGTGGGAGAAAGACAATTTGACATAATACTAATGTTAGCCATTTTCAGGAGATCAACCAGTTGATCGATGAACACCTTCAAATCACTCTGCCAGAGATGCCGACTCGAAAGAGGGGCCGGGCTGAGAAATCAACAGAAGATGTCGCTGAGATCCCGGAGCATGCTGCAGAGCCAGCTGCTGAAACGGCAAAGGAACTAGCAGCCGAGGAGCCAACCACAGAGGCTGCCGACGCTCCTCCTGAAGTTGTTGCTCAGCCAGAGGAACCTGTAGCGGAGCCAGTAGAGGAGCCGGCCTCTACTGACACTAAGTCCGTGGACGAATTGTCAGCCCAGGAGCCTGCGGCTGACTCTGTCACTGTTGAAACGGTAGAAGAGGTTCCCGTTAAACCTGTTCCCGAACCTATTTCCGCAACCATTATTGAGTCTGTGCCTGAGATTGCCACCGACGTCGTCACCGAATCAATCGAGGATACCGCCGTCAAATCTGTTGCTCCAGAAGCCTTCGAGGAATGTGCAGCTGGAGCTATTGTCGAGCCCACCGCTTCTGAGCCAGTAGAGGAACCTGCCGTCGAACCCACTACTGAGCCGGCTGTCGTTGAGTCAATAGAGCCACCTGCTACCGAGGCACCTGCCACCGAAAGTATCGCTGAGCCTGCTGCTGAGCCTGCTGCTGAGCCTGCTGCTGAGGTT